>JAQBSW010009496.1:0-28475 GCA_029291075.1 Eudiplozoon nipponicum
CAAGCAAAGAACAGTTATAATGCATAGAACGGCAATGCCATTTCTCATGAAGATAACATGTTCAGCCTTATCCAAAAAGACAATATGAATCGCTTCCAAATGCAAGCAGGAAATGTTCAGACGACCCTCCTTCAAATAATCTACAAAAAGGTTAGACGATAAGTCCTTCTAATACTGTGGCAAAGATGTCCAGCCTACATGCGACGACGCCAGTTGATCGATTAGGAAGAATCCAGAGTCAATTGACTATTTTACTTTCACCAAATATTGCATAATTAAAATCCATAACTTCCATTAATGCTGAAACAATGAGCTGAAGTCATGGCAATGATCAAAACATGTCCGAACGCAGCAGTATATGTAATTGACGTCTGATATGCTATGTGGAGCATTTCGTTTAAGCAGTAGGAGTGATATTCATTCCATAATTACCATTTTGATTTAAATTTTTGATTCTACTCCCCAAAATAACTTATGGCAAGAAGGTTATGATAGTGCGGGCATAAATATTTTGTTGCTGACTTGACAATCACGTCTCATATATGGGGGACTACTAGCGCTGAGATCCGCATTATCAATATCTTCTTTACTGTTTCATAGTCGGTGGTTAATTATTCATCGCGCACTGATTTCAATCAAGTATTACGAAGCATGTTAGTGAGCGTTGTTCAACTGGGAAAAATCGTAGATATCGAACAGGATTATCTGCAATACGATTAGACGTAATCCATTCGTTTTAACTTCAAATGTCCTTGGACGAATCCCCACTTTCTGAGCAAATTACTGTACATTCTACCGTTGCTCATTTCCACATGCTCAGCCTTTCCATATGTTCAGTTCAAAGAATGCAGATATACAAACAGGATTTCATGATACAATAAATATGCTAAATATAGCGGAAAAACGATGACGAGTAGGATTTTTTCAATTCAAGCGACGATTTTAATGTATTTATCAACTTGAAATCGATAGACCATTAATTGTGCTAAATCAAAATAGTATTGCGGAAGTTTGCATCGAGAAATAGACTTATAAAAGATACCACGATTTATTGTTCTCGCAATACACATTTCTTTTCATCATAGATGGTAGTTAAATTTGTGCACTAAGTCAGTTCGCCCCACTTTATTCCAATGAGCAAGGTCATATAAAGAGATAGACACCTAAAACTTAAATACCTACGTGTTTTGTTACCCGCAATCGCGCCTACTCACGAAGAACTTAATAAGAAGATATGATTTCAATATTCTTTGAGTCAAGTTCGTGAATTTCAGCTAAACACCCATCACATAGTATCTAAGCAATAGTACATCATGGCAAAACTACCGACTCACAAACATTTGGGCACGTTTCGAACTTCCATGATCGTCACAGGAGCACAGTTGGAAAATGTATAACACGGATCAAACGGCAATGCATAAATAAGATATGCGGTCTGATGTGTAATTCCCAACCTGTCTAAGCGTACCCAATGTACTTGAATGAAATGCCGGTTGCAAAATATAGTCAAACATAAACATGACAATTGGATTTCATTCTCATAGAGGGAAGACGTCAATTTGCAAACAGAATACCCAAAAAAAGATTAGTTGGAAGTGTCTTTCAAGAGCACTTTTGCTTGTCAGACTGGATCTGAAAATTATGATGAAAAACAAAATATCAGTTGGGAGGTTGTAAAATTGTGCTCGATACCCTAATCCTATTTGTCATTAAAGGTAACATACTACTGTATAACTTTGCATTGTTATTATTAACATCATATTTTAAATCGGTAAACAAGATGTCCCAACACATTGCTGCTCGTGTAAATCATTTTATTGTATGAATGAGATATTTTGAACGATGCGCTTTTCCACAATTTATCCACAGTAAAAGATATTTGACGCAATTAAATTATGATATATATAATACTTCAGCTGTATTCCAAACAGCAGGTCGAAACGCGTTAGTACGTTAATGTTTGTAAGTGTGGTCTAATTTGACCGCACTGATAATCTAAATGAAAGGTCTTTACGCAAGTGCAAGGAGGCGTCTGTATGACTTGGGATTGTGGCAAGTACTACAGGCCTTGTGCGCTTTATAAAATGCTAGATCTTCAATTGTCTAACACTGCTTGACTAAATGAAACCAGTAGTGCTGCAGCTTGCCAATTTCCCGCATAGATACCACAATGACTGTACTTCTATGACAAGCAAATACTTTTACCTGTTATACATTACTGTCATTGCCTCATCAAATACTCATAAATATAGCCATCACGGATTGATATGTTATACTTCTCATAATAGGAGCCAGAGTCATTGGTCTGCATATTGACCTCAAACAAGTGCCTGATATTTTATGCAGACGCAGTTCGAAATTGCTTTCACAAACTGACCAACTGGTATGTAATGTAGCAAAAGTAATCGCAATCAAATTCTAACAAACAGCCACTATATTGGATAGCAAGAAATTAGAGAATTTGGCATTCGATTCCTACTCTTCATACCGCGGAAACGGTTTCAGTGGACATCCGACAAAAGGGGATACACATGATTGGAATATGTTTTTCAGTAATCTTATCTTGACTCACCACATCAACGAAAAGTAAGAGAAGCTTGGATGCTACAAAATTAGGCGACCTAGTATTACATAGTCAGATGAATTCTGCCTTTTATGCACCGGATTTCGAAAACCTTACTACGCAGTAGAACTTTATAATCTTTCCTGTATGTATCCAAATGTACTGCAATATGTTAAGACTAGAATGTGAATCGTGCGAAGACTACAGAGATTTCTTGATTCTAAACCGTAATTTTTATTTAAGAAACGTTTCGTTAAGCCCAAATATTAGCCCTCAAAGCGTCTTTACAAGCATCACCTACTGCTTTCAAGCAAAGAACAGTTATAATGCATAGAACGGCAATGCCATTTCTCATGAAGATAACATGTTCAGCCTTATCCAAAAAGACAATATGAATCGCTTCCAAATGCAAGCAGGAAATGTTCAGACGACCCTCCTTCAAATAATCTACAAAAAGGTTAGACGATAAGTCCTTCTAATACTGTGGCAAAGATGTCCAGCCTACATGCGACGACGCCAGTTGATCGATTAGGAAGAATCCAGAGTCAATTGACTATTTTACTTTCACCAAATATTGCATAATTAAAATCCATAACTTCCATTAATGCTGAAACAATGAGCTGAAGTCATGGCAATGATCAAAACATGTCCGAACGCAGCAGTATATGTAATTGACGTCTGATATGCTATGTGGAGCATTTCGTTTAAGCAGTAGGAGTGATATTCATTCCATAATTACCATTTTGATTTAAATTTTTGATTCTACTCCCCAAAATAACTTATGGCAAGAAGGTTATGATAGTGCGGGCATAAATATTTTGTTGCTGACTTGACAATCACGTCTCATATATGGGGGACTACTAGCGCTGAGATCCGCATTATCAATATCTTCTTTACTGTTTCATAGTCGGTGGTTAATTATTCATCGCGCACTGATTTCAATCAAGTATTACGAAGCATGTTAGTGAGCGTTGTTCAACTGGGAAAAATCGTAGATATCGAACAGGATTATCTGCAATACGATTAGACGTAATCCATTCGTTTTAACTTCAAATGTCCTTGGACGAATCCCCACTTTCTGAGCAAATTACTGTACATTCTACCGTTGCTCATTTCCACATGCTCAGCCTTTCCATATGTTCAGTTCAAAGAATGCAGATATACAAACAGGATTTCATGATACAATAAATATGCTAAATATAGCGGAAAAACGATGACGAGTAGGATTTTTTCAATTCAAGCGACGATTTTAATGTATTTATCAACTTGAAATCGATGGACCATTAATTGTGCTAAATCAAAATAGTATTGCGGAAGTTTGCACCGAGAAATAGACTTATAAAAGATACCACGATTTATTGTTCTCGCAATACACATTTCTTTTCATCATAGATGGTAGTTAAATTTGTGCACTAAGTCAGTTCGCCCCACTTTATTCCAATGAGCAAGGTCATATAAAGAGATAGACACCTAAAACTTAAATACCTACGTGTTTTGTTACCCGCAATCGCGCCTACTCACGAAGAACTTAATAAGAAGATATGATTTCAATATTCTTTGAGTCAAGTTCGTGAATTTCAGCTAAACACCCATCACATAGTATCTAAGCAATAGTACATCATGGCAAAACTACCGACTCACAAACATTTGGGCACGTTTCGAACTTCCATGATCGTCACAGGAGCACAGTTGGAAAATGTATAACACGGATCAAACGGCAATGCATAAATAAGATATGCGGTCTGATGTGTAATTCCCAACCTGTCTAAGCGTACCCAATGTACTTGAATGAAATGCCGGTTGCAAAATATAGTCAAACATAAACATGACAATTGGATTTCATTCTCATAGAGGGAAGACGTCAATTTGCAAACAGAATACCCAAAAAAAGATTAGTTGGAAGTGTCTTTCAAGAGCACTTTTGCTTGTCAGACTGGATCTGAAAATTATGATGAAAAACAAAATATCAGTTGGGAGGTTGTAAAATTGTGCTCGATACCCTAATCCTATTTGTCATTAAAGGTAACATACTACTGTATAACTTTGCATTGTTATTATTAACATCATATTTTAAATCGGTAAACAAGATGTCCCAACACATTGCTGCTCGTGTAAATCCTTTTATTGTATGAATGACATATTTTGAACGATGCGCTTTTCCACAATTTATCCAAAGTAAAAGATATTTGACACAATTAAATTATGATATATATAATACTTCAGCTGTATTCCAAACAGCAGGTCGAAACGCGTTAGTACGTTAATGTTTGTAAGTGTGGTCTAATTTGACCGCACTGATAATCTAAATGAAAGGTCTTTACGCAAGTGCAAGGAGGCGTCTTTATGACTTGGGATTGTGGCAAGTACTACAGGCCTTGTGCGCTTTATAAAATGCTAGATCTTCAATTGTCTAACACTGCTTGACTAAATGAAACCAGTAGTGCTGCAGCTTGCCAATTTCCCGCATAGATACCACAATGACTGTACTTCTATGACAAGCAAATACTTTTACCTGTTATACATTACTGTCATTGCCTCATTAAATACTCATAAATATAGCCATCACGGATTGATATGTTATACTTCTCATAATAGGAGCCAGAGTCATTGGTCTGCATATTGACCTCAAACAAGTGCCTGATATTTTATGCAGACGCAGTTCGAAATTGCTTTCACAAACTGACCAACTGGTATGTAATGTAGCAAAAGTAATCGCAATCAAATTCTAACAAACAGCCACTATATTGGATAGCAAGAAATTAGAGAATTTGGCATTCGATTCCTACTCTTCATACCGCGGAAACGGTTTCAGTGGACATCCGACAAAAGGGGATACACATGATTGGAATATGTTTTTCAGTAATCTTATCTCGACTCACCACATCAACGAAAAGTAAGAGAAGCTTGGATGCTACAAAATTAGGCGACCTAGTATTACATAGTCAGATGAATTCTGCCTTTTATGCACCGGATTTCGAAAACCTTACTACGCAGTAGAACTTTATAATCTTTCCTGTATGTATCCAAATGTACTGCAATATGTTAAGACTAGAATGTGAATCGTGCGAAGACTACAGAGATTTCTTGATTCTAAACCGTAATTTTTATTTAAGAAACGTTTCGTTAAGCCCAAATATTAGCCCTCAAAGCGTCTTTACAAGCATCACCTACTGCTTTCAAGCAAAGAACAGTTATAATGCATAGAACGGCAATGCCATTTCTCATGAAGATAACATGTTCAGCCTTATCCAAAAAGACAATATGAATCGCTTCCAAATGCAAGCAGGAAATGTTCAGACGACCCTCCTTCAAATAATCTACAAAAAGGTTAGACGATAAGTCCTTCTAATACTGTGGCAAAGATGTCCAGCCTACATGCGACGACGCCAGTTGATCGATTAGGAAGAATCCAGAGTCAATTGACTATTTTACTTTCACCAAATATTGCATAATTAAAATCCATAACTTCCATTAATGCTGAAACAATGAGCTGAAGTCATGGCAATGATCAAAACATGTCCGAACGCAGCAGTATATGTAATTGACGTCTGATATGCTATGTGGAGCATTTCGTTTAAGCAGTAGGAGTGATATTCATTCCATAATTACCATTTTGATTTAAATTTTTGATTCTACTCCCCAAAATAACTTATGGCAAGAAGGTTATGATAGTGCGGGCATAAATATTTTGTTGCTGACTTGACAATCACGTCTCATATATGGGGGACTACTAGCGCTGAGATCCGCATTATCAATATCTTCTTTACTGTTTCATAGTCGGTGGTTAATTATTCATCGCGCACTGATTTCAATCAAGTATTACGAAGCATGTTAGTGAGCGTTGTTCAACTGGGAAAAATCGTAGATATCGAACAGGATTATCTGCAATACGATTAGACGTAATCCATTCGTTTTAACTTCAAATGTCCTTGGACGAATCCCCACTTTCTGAGCAAATTACTGTACATTCTACCGTTGCTCATTTCCACATGCTCAGCCTTTCCATATGTTCAGTTCAAAGAATGCAGATATACAAACAGGATTTCATGATACAATAAATATGCTAAATATAGCGGAAAAACGATGACGAGTAGGATTTTTTCAATTCAAGCGACGATTTTAATGTATTTATCAACTTGAAATCGATAGACCATTAATTGTGCTAAATCAAAATAGTATTGCGGAAGTTTGCATCGAGAAATAGACTTATAAAAGATACCACGATTTATTGTTCTCGCAATACACATTTCTTTTCATCATAGATGGTAGTTAAATTTGTGCACTAAGTCAGTTCGCCCCACTTTATTCCAATGAGCAAGGTCATATAAAGAGATAGACACCTAAAACTTAAATACCTACGTGTTTTGTTACCCGCAATCGCGCCTACTCACGAAGAACTTAATAAGAAGATATGATTTCAATATTCTTTGAGTCAAGTTCGTGAATTTCAGCTAAACACCCATCACATAGTATCTAAGCAATAGTACATCATGGCAAAACTACCGACTCACAAACATTTGGGCACGTTTCGAACTTCCATGATCGTCACAGGAGCACAGTTGGAAAATGTATAACACGGATCAAACGGCAATGCATAAATAAGATATGCGGTCTGATGTGTAATTCCCAACCTGTCTAAGCGTACCCAATGTACTTGAATGAAATGCCGGTTGCAAAATATAGTCAAACATAAACATGACAATTGGATTTCATTCTCATAGAGGGAAGACGTCAATTTGCAAACAGAATACCCAAAAAAAGATTAGTTGGAAGTGTCTTTCAAGAGCACTTTTGCTTGTCAGACTGGATCTGAAAATTATGATGAAAAACAAAATATCAGTTGGGAGGTTGTAAAATTGTGCTCGATACCCTAATCCTATTTGTCATTAAAGGTAACATACTACTGTATAACTTTGCATTGTTATTATTAACATCATATTTTAAATCGGTAAACAAGATGTCCCAACACATTGCTGCTCGTGTAAATCCTTTTATTGTATGAATGACATATTTTGAACGATGCGCTTTTCCACAATTTATCCAAAGTAAAAGATATTTGACACAATTAAATTATGATATATATAATACTTCAGCTGTATTCCAAACAGCAGGTCGAAACGCGTTAGTACGTTAATGTTTGTAAGTGTGGTCTAATTTGACCGCACTGATAATCTAAATGAAAGGTCTTTACGCAAGTGCAAGGAGGCGTCTTTATGACTTGGGATTGTGGCAAGTACTACAGGCCTTGTGCGCTTTATAAAATGCTAGATCTTCAATTGTCTAACACTGCTTGACTAAATGAAACCAGTAGTGCTGCAGCTTGCCAATTTCCCGCATAGATACCACAATGACTGTACTTCTATGACAAGCAAATACTTTTACCTGTTATACATTACTGTCATTGCCTCATTAAATACTCATAAATATAGCCATCACGGATTGATATGTTATACTTCTCATAATAGGAGCCAGAGTCATTGGTCTGCATATTGACCTCAAACAAGTGCCTGATATTTTATGCAGACGCAGTTCGAAATTGCTTTCACAAACTGACCAACTGGTATGTAATGTAGCAAAAGTAATCGCAATCAAATTCTAACAAACAGCCACTATATTGGATAGCAAGAAATTAGAGAATTTGGCATTCGATTCCTACTCTTCATACCGCGGAAACGGTTTCAGTGGACATCCGACAAAAGGGGATACACATGATTGGAATATGTTTTTCAGTAATCTTATCTCGACTCACCACATCAACGAAAAGTAAGAGAAGCTTGGATGCTACAAAATTAGGCGACCTAGTATTACATAGTCAGATGAATTCTGCCTTTTATGCACCGGATTTCGAAAACCTTACTACGCAGTAGAACTTTATAATCTTTCCTGTATGTATCCAAATGTACTGCAATATGTTAAGACTAGAATGTGAATCGTGCGAAGACTACAGAGATTTCTTGATTCTAAACCGTAATTTTTATTTAAGAAACGTTTCGTTAAGCCCAAATATTAGCCCTCAAAGCGTCTTTACAAGCATCACCTACTGCTTTCAAGCAAAGAACAGTTATAATGCATAGAACGGCAATGCCATTTCTCATGAAGATAACATGTTCAGCCTTATCCAAAAAGACAATATGAATCGCTTCCAAATGCAAGCAGGAAATGTTCAGACGACCCTCCTTCAAATAATCTACAAAAAGGTTAGACGATAAGTCCTTCTAATACTGTGGCAAAGATGTCCAGCCTACATGCGACGACGCCAGTTGATCGATTAGGAAGAATCCAGAGTCAATTGACTATTTTACTTTCACCAAATATTGCATAATTAAAATCCATAACTTCCATTAATGCTGAAACAATGAGCTGAAGTCATGGCAATGATCAAAACATGTCCGAACGCAGCAGTATATGTAATTGACGTCTGATATGCTATGTGGAGCATTTCGTTTAAGCAGTAGGAGTGATATTCATTCCATAATTACCATTTTGATTTAAATTTTTGATTCTACTCCCCAAAATAACTTATGGCAAGAAGGTTATGATAGTGCGGGCATAAATATTTTGTTGCTGACTTGACAATCACGTCTCATATATGGGGGACTACTAGCGCTGAGATCCGCATTATCAATATCTTCTTTACTGTTTCATAGTCGGTGGTTAATTATTCATCGCGCACTGATTTCAATCAAGTATTACGAAGCATGTTAGTGAGCGTTGTTCAACTGGGAAAAATCGTAGATATCGAACAGGATTATCTGCAATACGATTAGACGTAATCCATTCGTTTTAACTTCAAATGTCCTTGGACGAATCCCCACTTTCTGAGCAAATTACTGTACATTCTACCGTTGCTCATTTCCACATGCTCAGCCTTTCCATATGTTCAGTTCAAAGAATGCAGATATACAAACAGGATTTCATGATACAATAAATATGCTAAATATAGCGGAAAAACGATGACGAGTAGGATTTTTTCAATTCAAGCGACGATTTTAATGTATTTATCAACTTGAAATCGATAGACCATTAATTGTGCTAAATCAAAATAGTATTGCGGAAGTTTGCATCGAGAAATAGACTTATAAAAGATACCACGATTTATTGTTCTCGCAATACACATTTCTTTTCATCATAGATGGTAGTTAAATTTGTGCACTAAGTCAGTTCGCCCCACTTTATTCCAATGAGCAAGGTCATATAAAGAGATAGACACCTAAAACTTAAATACCTACGTGTTTTGTTACCCGCAATCGCGCCTACTCACGAAGAACTTAATAAGAAGATATGATTTTAATATTCTTTGAGTCAAGTTCGTGAATTTCAGCTAAACACCCATCACATAGTATCTAAGCAATAGTACATCATGGCAAAACTACCGACTCACAAACATTTGGGCACGTTTCGAACTTCCATGATCGTCACAGGAGCACAGTTGGAAAATGTATAACACGGATCAAACGGCAATGCATAAATAAGATATGCGGTCTGATGTGTAATTCCCAACCTGTCTAAGCGTACCCAATGTACTTGAATGAAATGCCGGTTGCAAAATATAGTCAAACATAAACATGACAATTGGATTTCATTCTCATAGAGGGAAGACGTCAATTTGCAAACAGAATACCCAAAAAAAGATTAGTTGGAAGTGTCTTTCAAGAGCACTTTTGCTTGTCAGACTGGATCTGAAAATTATGATGAAAAACAAAATATCAGTTGGGAGGTTGTAAAATTGTGCTCGATACCCTAATCCTATTTGTCATTAAAGGTAACATACTACTGTATAACTTTGCATTGTTATTATTAACATCATATTTTAAATCGGTAAACAAGATGTCCCAACACATTGCTGCTCGTGTAAATCCTTTTATTGTATGAATGACATATTTTGAACGATGCGCTTTTCCACAATTTATCCAAAGTAAAAGATATTTGACACAATTAAATTATGATATATATAATACTTCAGCTGTATTCCAAACAGCAGGTCGAAACGCGTTAGTACGTTAATGTTTGTAAGTGTGGTCTAATTTGACCGCACTGATAGTCTAAATGAAAGGTCTTTGCGCAAGTGCAAGGAGACGTGTGTATGACTTGGGATTGTGGCAAGTACTACAGGCCTTGTGCGCTTTATAAAATGCTAGATCTTCAATTGTCTAACACTGCTTGACTAAATGAAACCAGTAGTGCTGCAGCTTGCCAATTTCCCGCATAGATACCACAATGACTGTACTTCTATGACAAGCAAATACTTTTACCTGTTATACATTACTGTCATTGCCTCATCAAATACTCATAAATATAGCCATCACGGATTGATATGTTATACTTCTCATAATAGGAGCCAGAGTCATTGGTCTGCATATTGACCTCAAACAAGTGCCTGATATTTTATGCAGACGCAGTTCGAAATTGCTTTCACAAACTGACCAACTGGTATGTAATGTAGCAAAAGTAATCGCAATCAAATTCTAACAAACAGCCACTATATTGGATAGCAAGAAATTAGAGAATTTGGCATTCGATTCCTACTCTTCATACCGCGGAAACGGTTTCAGTGGACATCCGACAAAAGGGGATACACATGATTGGAATATGTTTTTCAGTAATCTTATCTTGACTCACCACATCAACGAAAAGTAAGAGAAGCTTGGATGCTACAAAATTAGGCGACCTAGTATTACATAGTCAGATGAATTCTGCCTTTTATGCACCGGATTTCGAAAACCTTACTACGCAGTAGAACTTTATAATCTTTCCTGTATGTATCCAAATGTACTGCAATATGTTAAGACTAGAATGTGAATCGTGCGAAGACTACAGAGATTTCTTGATTCTAAACCGTAATTTTTATTTAAGAAACGTTTCGTTAAGCCCAAATATTAGCCCTCAAAGCGTCTTTACAAGCATCACCTACTGCTTTCAAGCAAAGAACAGTTATAATGCATAGAACGGCAATGCCATTTCTCATGAAGATAACATGTTCAGCCTTATCCAAAAAGACAATATGAATCGCTTCCAAATGCAAGCAGGAAATGTTCAGACGACCCTCCTTCAAATAATCTACAAAAAGGTTAGACGATAAGTCCTTCTAATACTGTGGCAAAGATGTCCAGCCTACATGCGACGACGCCAGTTGATCGATTAGGAAGAATCCAGAGTCAATTGACTATTTTACTTTCACCAAATATTGCATAATTAAAATCCATAACTTCCATTAATGCTGAAACAATGAGCTGAAGTCATGGCAATGATCAAAACATGTCCGAACGCAGCAGTATATGTAATTGACGTCTGATATGCTATGTGGAGCATTTCGTTTAAGCAGTAGGAGTGATATTCATTCCATAATTACCATTTTGATTTAAATTTTTGATTCTACTCCCCAAAATAACTTATGGCACGAAGGTTATGATAGTGCGGGCATAAATATTTTGTTGCTGACTTGACAATCACGTCTCATATATGGGGGACTACTAGCGCTGAGATCCGCATTATCAATATCTTCTTTACTGTTTCATAGTCGGTGGTTAATTATTCATCGCGCACTGATTTCAATCAAGTATTACGAAGCATGTTAGTGAGCGTTGTTCAACTGGGAAAAATCGTAGATATCGAACAGGATTATCTGCAATACGATTAGACGTAATCCATTCGTTTTAACTTCAAATGTCCTTGGACGAATCCCCACTTTCTGAGCAAATTACTGTACATTCTACCGTTGCTCATTTCCACATGCTCAGCCTTTCCATATGTTCAGTTCAAAGAATGCAGATATACAAACAGGATTTCATGATACAATAAATATGCTAAATATAGCGGAAAAACGATGACGAGTAGGATTTTTTCAATTCAAGCGACGATTTTAATGTATTTATCAACTTGAAATCGATAGACCATTAATTGTGCTAAATCAAAATAGTATTGCGGAAGTTTGCATCGAGAAATAGACTTATAAAAGATACCACGATTTATTGTTCTCGCAATACACATTTCTTTTCATCATAGATGGTAGTTAAATTTGTGCACTAAGTCAGTTCGCCCCACTTTATTCCAATGAGCAAGGTCATATAAAGAGATAGACACCTAAAACTTAAATACCTACGTGTTTTGTTACCCGCAATCGCGCCTACTCACGAAGAACTTAATAAGAAGATATGATTTTAATATTCTTTGAGTCAAGTTCGTGAATTTCAGCTAAACACCCATCACATAGTATCTAAGCAATAGTACATCATGGCAAAACTACCGACTCACAAACATTTGGGCACGTTTCGAACTTCCATGATCGTCACAGGAGCACAGTTGGAAAATGTATAACACGGATCAAACGGCAATGCATAAATAAGATATGCGGTCTGATGTGTAATTCCCAACCTGTCTAAGCGTACCCAATGTACTTGAATGAAATGCCGGTTGCAAAATATAGTCAAACATAAACATGACAATTGGATTTCATTCTCATAGAGGGAAGACGTCAATTTGCAAACAGAATACCCAAAAAAAGATTAGTTGGAAGTGTCTTTCAAGAGCACTTTTGCTTGTCAGACTGGATCTGAAAATTATGATGAAAAACAAAATATCAGTTGGGAGGTTGTAAAATTGTGCTCGATACCCTAATCCTATTTGTCATTAAAGGTAACATACTACTGTATAACTTTGCATTGTTATTATTAACATCATATTTTAAATCGGTAAACAAGATGTCCCAACACATTGCTGCTCGTGTAAATCCTTTTATTGTATGAATGACATATTTTGAACGATGCGCTTTTCCACAATTTATCCAAAGTAAAAGATATTTGACACAATTAAATTATGATATATATAATACTTCAGCTGTATTCCAAACAGCAGGTCGAAACGCGTTAGTACGTTAATGTTTGTAAGTGTGGTCTAATTTGACCGCACTGATAATCTAAATGAAAGGTCTTTACGCAAGTGCAAGGAGGCGTCTTTATGACTTGGGATTGTGGCAAGTACTACAGGCCTTGTGCGCTTTATAAAATGCTAGATCTTCAATTGTCTAACACTGCTTGACTAAATGAAACCAGTAGTGCTGCAGCTTGCCAATTTCCCGCATAGATACCACAATGACTGTACTTCTATGACAAGCAAATACTTTTACCTGTTATACATTACTGTCATTGCCTCATTAAATACTCATAAATATAGCCATCACGGATTGATATGTTATACTTCTCATAATAGGAGCCAGAGTCATTGGTCTGCATATTGACCTCAAACAAGTGCCTGATATTTTATGCAGACGCAGTTCGAAATTGCTTTCACAAACTGACCAACTGGTATGTAATGTAGCAAAAGTAATCGCAATCAAATTCTAACAAACAGCCACTATATTGGATAGCAAGAAATTAGAGAATTTGGCATTCGATTCCTACTCTTCATACCGCGGAAACGGTTTCAGTGGACATCCGACAAAAGGGGATACACATGATTGGAATATGTTTTTCAGTAATCTTATCTCGACTCACCACATCAACGAAAAGTAAGAGAAGCTTGGATGCTACAAAATTAGGCGACCTAGTATTACATAGTCAGATGAATTCTGCCTTTTATGCACCGGATTTCGAAAACCTTACTACGCAGTAGAACTTTATAATCTTTCCTGTATGTATCCAAATGTACTGCAATATGTTAAGACTAGAATGTGAATCGTGCGAAGACTACAGAGATTTCTTGATTCTAAACCGTAATTTTTATTTAAGAAACGTTTCGTTAAGCCCAAATATTAGCCCTCAAAGCGTCTTTACAAGCATCACCTACTGCTTTCAAGCAAAGAACAGTTATAATGCATAGAACGGCAATGCCATTTCTCATGAAGATAACATGTTCAGCCTTATCCAAAAAGACAATATGAATCGCTTCCAAATGCAAGCAGGAAATGTTCAGACGACCCTCCTTCAAATAATCTACAAAAAGGTTAGACGATAAGTCCTTCTAATACTGTGGCAAAGATGTCCAGCCTACATGCGACGACGCCAGTTGATCGATTAGGAAGAATCCAGAGTCAATTGACTATTTTACTTTCACCAAATATTGCATAATTAAAATCCATAACTTCCATTAATGCTGAAACAATGAGCTGAAGTCATGGCAATGATCAAAACATGTCCGAACGCAGCAGTATATGTAATTGACGTCTGATATGCTATGTGGAGCATTTCGTTTAAGCAGTAGGAGTGATATTCATTCCATAATTACCATTTTGATTTAAATTTTTGATTCTACTCCCCAAAATAACTTATGGCAAGAAGGTTATGATAGTGCGGGCATAAATATTTTGTTGCTGACTTGACAATCACGTCTCATATATGGGGGACTACTAGCGCTGAGATCCGCATTATCAATATCTTCTTTACTGTTTCATAGTCGGTGGTTAATTATTCATCGCGCACTGATTTCAATCAAGTATTACGAAGCATGTTAGTGAGCGTTGTTCAACTGGGAAAAATCGTAGATATCGAACAGGATTATCTGCAATACGATTAGACGTAATCCATTCGTTTTAACTTCAAATGTCCTTGGACGAATCCCCACTTTCTGAGCAAATTACTGTACATTCTACCGTTGCTCATTTCCACATGCTCAGCCTTTCCATATGTTCAGTTCAAAGAATGCAGATATACAAACAGGATTTCATGATACAATAAATATGTTAAATATAGCGGAAAAACGATGACGAGTAGGATTTTTTCAATTCAAGCGACGATTTTAATGTATTTATCAACTTGAAATCGATGGACCATTAATTGTGCTAAATCAAAATAGTATTGCGGAAGTTTGCACCGAGAAATAGACTTATAAAAGATACCACGATTTATTGTTCTCGCAATACACATTTCTTTTCATCATAGATGGTAGTTAAATTTGTGCACTAAGTCAGTTCGCCCCACTTTATTCCAATGAGCAAGGTCATATAAAGAGATAGACACCTAAAACTTAAATACCTACGTGTTTTGTTACCCGCAATCGCGCCTACTCACGAAGAACTTAATAAGAAGATATGATTTCAATATTCTTTGAGTCAAGTTCGTGAATTTCAGCTAAACACCCATCACATAGTATCTAAGCAATAGTACATCATGGCAAAACTACCGACTCACAAACGTTTGGGCACGTTTCGAACTTCCATGATCGTCACAGGAGCACAGTTGGAAAATGTATAACACGGATCAAACGGCAATGCATAAATAAGATATGCGGTCTGATGTGTACTTCCCACCCTGTCTAATCGTACCCAATGTACTTGAATGAAATGCCGGTTGCAAAATATAGTCAAACATAAACATGACAATTGGATTTCATTCTCATAGAGGGAAGACGTCAATTTGCAAACAGAATACCCAAAAAAAGATTAGTTGGAAGTGTCTTTCAAGAGCACTTTTGCTTGTCAGACTGGATCTGAAAATTATGATGAAAAACAAAATATCAGTTGGGAGGTTGTAAAATTGTGCTCGATACCCTAATCCTATTTGTCATTAAAGGTAACATACTACTGTATAACTTTGCATTGTTATTATTAACATCATATTTTAAATCGGTAAACAAGATGTCCCAACACATTGCTGCTCGTGTAAATCCTTTTATTGTATGAATGACATATTTTGAACGATGCGCTTTTCCACAATTTATCCAAAGTAAAAGATATTTGACACAATTAAATTATGATATATATAATACTTCAGCTGTATTCCAAACAGCAGGTCGAAACGCGTTAGTACGTTAATGTTTGTAAGTGTGGTCTAATTTGACCGCACTGATAATCTAAATGAAAGGTCTTTACGCAAGTGCAAGGAGGCGTCTTTATGACTTGGGATTGTGGCAAGTACTACAGGCCTTGTGCGCTTTATAAAATGCTAGATCTTCAATTGTCTAACACTGCTTGACTAAATGAAACCAGTAGTGCTGCAGCTTGCCAATTTCCCGCATAGATACCACAATGACTGTACTTCTATGACAAGCAAATACTTTTACCTGTTATACATTACTGTCATTGCCTCATTAAATACTCATAAATATAGCCATCACGGATTGATATGTTATACTTCTCATAATATGAGCCAGAGTCATTGGTCTGCATATTGACCTCAAACAAGTGCCTGATATTTTATCCAGACGCAGTTCGAAATTGCTTTCACAAACTGACCAACTGGTATGTAATGCAGCAAAAGTAATCGCAATCAAATTCCAACAAACAGCCACTATATTGGATAGCAAGAAATTAGAGAATTTGGCATTCGATTCCTACTCTTCATACCGCGGAAACGGTTTCAGTGGACATCCGACAAAAGGGGATACACATGATTGGAATATGTTTTTCAGTAATCTTATCTCGACTCACCACATCAACGAAAAGTAAGAGAAGCTTGGATGCTCCAAAATTAGGCGACCTAGTATTACATAGTCAGATGAATTCTGCCTTTTATGCACCGGATTTCGAAAACCTTACTACGCAGTAGAACTTTATAATCTTTCCTGTATGTATCCAAATGTACTGCAATATGTTAAGACTAGAATGTGAATCGTGCGAAGACTACAGAGATTTCTTGATTCTAAACCGTAATTTTTATTTAAGAAACGTTTCGTGAAACCCAAATATTAGCCCTCAAAGCGTCTTTACAAGCATCACCTACTGCTTTCAAGAATCCAGAGTCAATTGACTATTTTACTTTCACCAAATATTGCATAATTAAAATCCATAACTTCCATTAATGCTGAAACAATGAGCTGAAGTCATGGCAATGATCAAAACATGTCCGAACGCAGCAGTATATGTAATTGACGTCTGATATGCTATGTGGAGCATTTCGTTTAAGCAGTAGGAGTGATATTCATTCCATAATTACCATTTTGATTTAAATTTTTGATTCTACTCCCCAAAATAACTTATGGCAAGAAGGTTATGATAGTGCGGGCATAAATATTTTGTTGCTGACTTGACAATCACGTCTCATATATGGGGGACTACTAGCGCTGAGATCCGCATTATCAATATCTTCTTTACTGTTTCATAGTCGGTGGTTAATTATTCATCGCGCACTGATTTCAATCAAGTATTACGAAGCATGTTAGTGAGCGTTGTTCAACTGGGAAAAATCGTAGATATCGAACAGGATTATCTGCAATACGATTAGACGTAATCCATTCGTTTTAACTTCAAATGTCCTTGGACGAATCCCCACTTTCTGAGCAAATTACTGTACATTCTACCGTTGCTCATTTCCACATGCTCAGCCTTTCCATATGTTCAGTTCAAAGAATGCAGATATACAAACAGGATTTCATGATACAATAAATATGCTAAATATAGCGGAAAAACGATGACGAGTAGGATTTTTTCAATTCAAGCGACGATTTTAATGTATTTATCAACTTGAAATCGATGGACCATTAATTGTGCTAAATCAAAATAGTATTGCGGAAGTTTGCATCGAGAAATAGACTTATAAAAGATACCACGATTTATTGTTCTCGCAATACACATTTCTTTTCATCATAGATGGTAGTTAAATTTGTGCACTAAGTCAGTTCGCCCCACTTTATTCCAATGAGCAAGGTCATATAAAGAGATAGACACCTAAAACTTAAATACCTACGTGTTTTGTTACCCGCAATCGCGCCTACTCACGAAGAACTTAATAAGAAGATATGATTTCAATATTCTTTGAGTCAAGTTCGTGAATTTCAGCTAAACACCCATCACATAGTATCTAAGCAATAGTACATCATGGCAAAACTACCGACTCACAAACGTTTGGGCACGTTTCGAACTTCCATGATCGTCACAGGAGCACAGTTGGAAAATGTATAACACGGATCAAACGGCAATGCATAAATAAGATATGCGGTCTGATGTGTAATTCCCACCCTGTCTAATCGTACCCAATGTACTTGAATGAAATGCCGGTTGCAAAATATAGTCAAACATAAACATGACAATTGGATTTCATTCTCATAGAGGGAAGACGTCAATTTGCAAACAGAATACCCAAAAAAAGATTAGTTGGAAGTGTCTTTCAAGAGCACTTTTGCTTGTCAGACTGGATCTGAAAATTATGATGAAAAACAAAATATCAGTTGGGAGGTTGTAAAATTGTGCTCGATACCCTAATCCTATTTGTCATTAAAGGTAACATACTACTGTATAACTTTGCATTGTTATTATTAACATCATATTTTAAATCGGTAAACAAGATGTCCCAACACATTGCTGCTCGTGTAAATCCTTTTATTGTATGAATGACATATTTTGAACGATGCGCTTTTCCACAATTTATCCAAAGTAAAAGATATTTGACACAATTAAATTATGATATATATAATACTTCAGCTGTATTCCAAACAGCAGGTCGAAACGCGTTAGTACGTTAATGTTTGTAAGTGTGGTCTAATTTGACCGCACTGATAATCTAAATGAAAGGTCTTTACGCAAGTGCAAGGAGGCGTCTGTATGACTTGGGATTGTGGCAAGTACTACAGGCCTTGTGCGCTTTATAAAATGCTAGATCTTCAATTGTCTAACACTGCTTGACTAAATGAAACCAGTAGTGCTGCAGCTTGCCAATTTCCCGCATAGATACCACAATGACTGTACTTCTATGACAAGCAAATACTTTTACCTGTTATACATTACTGTCATTGCCTCATCAAATACTCATAAATATAGCCATCACGGATTGATATGTTATACTTCTCATAATAGGAGCCAGAGTCATTGGTCTGCATATTGACCTCAAACAAGTGCCTGATATTTTATGCAGACGCAGTTCGAAATTGCTTTCACAAACTGACCAACTGGTATGTAATGTAGCAAAAGTAATCGCAATCAAATTCTAACAAACAGCCACTATATTGGATAGCAAGAAATTAGAGAATTTGGCATTCGATTCCTACTCTTCATACCGCGGAAACGGTTTCAGTGGACATCCGACAAAAGGGGATACACATGATTGGAATATGTTTTTCAGTAATCTTATCTCGACTCACCACATCAACGAAAAGTAAGAGAAGCTTGGATGCTACAAAATTAGGCGACCTAGTATTACATAGTCAGATGAATTCTGCCTTTTATGCACCGGATTTCGAAAACCTTACTACGCAGTAGAACTTTATAATCTTTCCTGTATGTATCCAAATGTACTGCAATATGTTAAGACTAGAATGTGAATCGTGCGAAGACTACAGAGATTTCTTGATTCTAAACCGTAATTTTTATTTAAGAAACGTTTCGTTAAGCCCAAATATTAGCCCTCAAAGCGTCTTTACAAGCATCACCTACTGCTTTCAAGCAAAGAACAGTTATAATGCATAGAACGGCAATGCCATTTCTCATGAAGATAACATGTTCAGCCTTATCCAAAAAGACAATATGAATCGCTTCCAAATGCAAGCAGGAAATGTTCAGACGACCCTCCTTCAAATAATCTACAAAAAGGTTAGACGATAAGTCCTTCTAATACTGTGGCAAAGATGTCCAGCCTACATGCGACGACGCCAGTTGATCGATTAGGAAGAATCCAGAGTCAATTGACTATTTTACTTTCACCAAATATTGCATAATTAAAATCCATAACTTCCATTAATGCTGAAACAATGGGCTGAAGTCATGGCAATGATCAAAACATGTCCGAACGCAGCAGTATATGTAATTGACGTCTGATATGCTATGTGGAGCATTTCGTTTAAGCAGTAGGAGTGATATTCATTCCATAATTACCATTTTGATTTAAATTTTTGATTCTACTCCCCAAAATAACTTATGGCAAGAAGGTTATGATAGTGCGGGCATAAATATTTTGTTGCTGACTTGACAATCACGTCTCATATATGGGGGACTACTAGCGCTGAGATCCGCATTATCAATATCTTCTTTACTGTTTCATAGTCGGTGGTTAATTATTCATCGCGCACTGATTTCAATCAAGTATTACGAAGCATGTTAGTGAGCGTTGTTCAACTGGGAAAAATCGTAGATATCGAACAGGATTATCTGCAATACGATTAGACGTAATCCATTCGTTTTAACTTCAAATGTCCTTGGACGAATCCCCACTTTCTGAGCAAATTACTGTACATTCTACCGTTGCTCATTTCCACATGCTCAGCCTTTCCATATGTTCAGTTCAAAGAATGCAGATATACAAACAGGATTTCATGATACAATAAATATGCTAAATATAGCGGAAAAACGATGACGAGTAGGATTTTTTCAATTCAAGCGACGATTTTAATGAATTTATCAACTTGAAATCGATAGACCATTAATTGTGCTAAATCAAAATAGTATTGCGGAAGTTTGCATCGAGAAATAGACTTATAAAAGATACCACGATTTATTGTTCTCGCAATACACATTTCTTTTCATCATAGATGGTAGTTAAATTTGTGCACTAAGTCAGTTCGCCCCACTTTATTCCAATGAGCAAGGTCATATAAAGAGATAGACACCTAAAACTTAAATACCTACGTGTTTTGTTACCCGCAATCGCGCCTACTCACGAAGAACTTAATAAGAAGATATGATTTTAATATTCTTTGAGTCAAGTTCGTGAATTTCAGCTAAACACCCATCACATAGTATCTAAGCAATAGTACATCATGGCAAAACTACCGACTCACAAACATTTGGGCACGTTTCGAACTTCCATGATCGTCACAGGAGCACAGTTGGAAAATGTATAACACGGATCAAACGGCAATGCATAAATAAGATATGCGGTCTGATGTGTAATTCCCAACCTGTCTAAGCGTACCCAATGTACTTGAATGAAATGCCGGTTGCAAAATATAGTCAAACATAAACATGACAATTGGATTTCATTCTCATAGAGGGAAGACGTCAATTTGCAAACAGAATACCCAAAAAAAGATTAGTTGGAAGTGTCTTTCAAGAGCACTTTTGCTTGTCAGACTGGATCTGAAAATTATGATGAAAAACAAAATATCAGTTGGGAGGTTGTAAAATTGTGCTCGATACCCTAATCCTATTTGTCATTAAAGGTAACATACTACTGTATAACTTTGCATTGTTATTATTAACATCATATTTTAAATCGGTAAACAAGATGTCCCAACACATTGCTGCTCGTGTAAATCCTTTTATTGTATGAATGACATATTTTGAACGATGCGCTTTTCCACAATTTATCCACAGTAAAAGATATTTGACGCAATTAAATTATGATATATATAATACTTCAGCTGTATTCCAAACAGCAGGTCGAAACGCGTTAGTACGTTAATGTTTGTAAGTGTGGTCTAATTTGACCGCACTGATAGTCTAAATGAAAGGTCTTTACGCAAGTGCAAGGAGACGTCTGTATGACTTGGGATTGTGGCAAGTACTACAGGCCTTGTGCGCTTTATAAAATGCTAGATCTTCAATTGTCTAACACTGCTTGACTAAATGAAACCAGTAGTGCTGCAGCTTGCCAATTTCCCGCATAGATACCACAATGACTGTACTTCTATGACAAGCAAATACTTTTACCTGTTATACATTACTGTCATTGCCTCATCAAATACTCATAAATATAGCCATCACGGATTGATATGTTATACTTCTCATAATAGGAGCCAGAGTCATTGGTCTGCATATTGACCTCAAACAAGTGCCTGATATTTTATGCAGACGCAGTTCGAAATTGCTTTCACAAACTGACCAACTGGTATGTAATGTAGCAAAAGTAATCGCAATCAAATTCTAACAAACAGCCACTATATTGGATAGCAAGAAATTAGAGAATTTGGCATTCGATTCCTACTCTTCATACCGCGGAAACGGTTTCAGTGGACATCCGACAAAAGGGGATACACATGATTGGAATATGTTTTTCAGTAATCTTATCTTGACTCACCAGATCAACGAATAGTAAGAGAAGCTTGGATGCCCAAAAATTAGGCGACCTAGTATTACATAGTCAGATGAATTCTGCCTATTATGCACCGGATTTCGAAAACCTTACTACGCAGTAGAACTTTATAATCTTTCCTGTATGTATCCAAATGTACTGCAATATGTTAAGACTAGAATGTGAATCGTGCGAAGACTACAGAGATTTCTTGATTCTAAACCGTAATTTTTATTTAAGAAACGTTTCGTTAAGCCCAAATATTAGCCCTCAAAGCGTCTTTACAAGCATCACCTACTGCTTTCAAGCAAAGAACAGTTATAATGCATAGAACGGCAATGCCATTTCTCATGAAGATAACATGTTCAGCCTTATCCAAAAAGACAATATGAATCGCTTCCAAATGCAAGCAGGAAATGTTCAGACGACCCTCCTTCAAATAATCTACAAAAAGGTTAGACGATAAGTCCTTCTAATACTGTGGCAAAGATGTCCAGCCTACATGCGACGACGCCAGTTGATCGATTAGGAAGAATCCAGAGTCAATTGACTATTTTACTTTCACCAAATATTGCATAATTAAAATCCATAACTTCCATTAATGCTGAAACAATGAGCTGAAGTCATGGCAATGATCAAAACATGTCCGAACGCAGCAGTATATGTAATTGACGTCTGATATGCTATGTGGAGCATTTCGTTTAAGCAGTAGGAGTGATATTCATTCCATAATTACCATTTTGATTTAAATTTTTGATTCTACTCCCCAAAATAACTTATGGCAAGAAGGTTATGATAGTGCGGGCATAAATATTTTGTTGCTGACTTGACAATCACGTCTCATATATGGGGGACTACTAGCGCTGAGATCCGCATTATCAATATCTTCTTTACTGTTTCATAGTCGGTGGTTAATTATTCATCGCGCACTGATTTCAATCAAGTATTACGAAGCATGTTAGTGAGCGTTGTTCAACTGGGAAAAATCGTAGATATCGAACAGGATTATCTGCAATACGATTAGACGTAATCCATTCGTTTTAACTTCAAATGTCCTTGGACGAATCCCCACTTTCTGAGCAAATTACTGTACATTCTACCGTTGCTCATTTCCACATGCTCAGCCTTTCCATATGTTCAGTTCAAAGAATGCAGATATACAAACAGGATTTCATGATACAATAAATATGCTAAATATAGCGGAAAAACGATGACGAGTAGGATTTTTTCAATTCAAGCGACGATTTTAATGAATTTATCAACTTGAAATCGATAGACCATTAATTGTGCTAAATCAAAATAGTATTGCGGAAGTTTGCATCGAGAAATAGACTTATAAAAGATACCACGATTTATTGTTCTCGCAATACACATTTCTTTTCATCATAGATGGTAGTTAAATTTGTGCACTAAGTCAGTTCGCCCCACTTTATTCCAATGAGCAAGGTCATATAAAGAGATAGACACCTAAAACTTAAATACCTACGTGTTTTGTTACCCGCAATCGCGCCTACTCACGAAGAACTTAATAAGAAGATATGATTTTAATATTCTTTGAGTCAAGTTCGTGAATTTCAGCTAAACACCCATCACATAGTATCTAAGCAATAGTACATCATGGCAAAACTACCGACTCACAAACATTTGGGCACGTTTCGAACTTCCATGATCGTCACAGGAGCACAGTTGGAAAATGTATAACACGGATCAAACGGCAATGCATAAATAAGATATGCGGTCTGATGTGTAATTCCCAACCTGTCTAAGCGTACCCAATGTACTTGAATGAAATGCCGGTTGCAAAATATAGTCAAACATAAACATGACAATTGGATTTCATTCTCATAGAGGGAAGACGTCAATTTGCAAACAGAATACCCAAAAAAAGATTAGTTGGAAGTGTCTTTCAAGAGCACTTTTGCTTGTCAGACTGGATCTGAAAATTATGATGAAAAACAAAATATCAGTTGGGAGGTTGTAAAATTGTGCTCGATACCCTAATCCTATTTGTCATTAAAGGTAACATACTACTGTATAACTTTGCATTGTTATTATTAACATCATATTTTAAATCGGTAAACAAGATGTCCCAACACATTGCTGCTCGTGTAAATCCTTTTATTGTATGAATGACATATTTTGAACGATGCGCTTTTCCACAATTTATCCAAAGTAAAAGATATTTGACACAATTAAATTATGATATATATAATACTTCAGCTGTATTCCAAACAGCAGGTCGAAACGCGTTAGTACGTTAATGTTTGTAAGTGTGGTCTAATTTGACCGCACTGATAGTCTAAATGAAAGGTCTTTACGCAAGTGCAAGGAGACGTCTGTATGACTTGGGATTGTGGCAAGTACTACAGGCCTTGTGCGCTTTATAAAATGCTAGATCTTCAATTGTCTAACACTGCTTGACTAAATGAAACCAGTAGTGCTGCAGCTTGCCAATTTCCCGCATAGATACCACAATGACTGTACTTCTATGACAAGCAAATACTTTTACCTGTTATACATTACTGTCATTGCCTCATCAAATACTCATAAATATAGCCATCACGGATTGATATGTTATACTTCTCATAATAGGAGCCAGAGTCATTGGTCTGCATATTGACCTCAAACAAGTGCCTGATATTTTATGCAGACGCAGTTCGAAATTGCTTTCACAAACTGACCAACTGGTATGTAATGTAGCAAAAGTAATCGCAATCAAATTCTAACAAACAGCCACTATATTGGATAGCAAGAAATTAGAGAATTTGGCATTCGATTCCTACTCTTCATACCGCGGAAACGGTTTCAGTGGACATCCGACAAAAGGGGATACACATGATTGGAATATGTTTTTCAGTAATCTTATCTTGACTCACCACATCAACGAAAAGTAAGAGAAGCTTGGATGCTACAAAATTAGGCGACCTAGTATTACATAGTCAGATGAATTCTGCCTTTTATGCACCGGATTTCGAAAACCTTACTACGCAGTAGAACTTTATAATCTTTCCTGTATGTATCCAAATGTACTGCAATATGTTAAGACTAGAATGTGAATCGTGCGAAGACTACAGAGATTTCTTGATTCTAAACCGTAATTTTTATTTAAGAAACGTTTCGTTAAGCCCAAATATTAGCCCTCAAAGCGTCTTTACAAGCATCACCTACTGCTTTCAAGCAAAGAACAGTTATAATGCATAGAACGGCAATGCCATTTCTCATGAAGATAACATGTTCAGCCTTATCCAAAAAGACAATATGAATCGCTTCCAAATGCAAGCAGGAAATGTTCAGACGACCCTCCTTCAAATAATCTACAAAAAGGTTAGACGATAAGTCCTTCTAATACTGTGGCAAAGATGTCCAGCCTACATGCGACGACGCCAGTTGATCGATTAGGAAGAATCCAGAGTCAATTGACTATTTTACTTTCACCAAATATTGCATAATTAAAATCCATAACTTCCATTAATGCTGAAACAATGAGCTGAAGTCATGGCAATGATCAAAACATGTCCGAACGCAGCAGTATATGTAATTGACGTCTGATATGCTATGTGGAGCATTTCGTTTAAGCAGTAGGAGTGATATTCATTCCATAATTACCATTTTGATTTAAATTTTTGATTCTACTCCCCAAAATAACTTATGGCACGAAGGTTATGATAGTGCGGGCATAAATATTTTGTTGCTGACTTGACAATCACGTCTCATATATGGGGGACTACTAGCGCTGAGATCCGCATTATCAATATCTTCTTTACTGTTTCATAGTCGGTGGTTAATTATTCATCGCGCACTGATTTCAATCAAGTATTACGAAGCATGTTAGTGAGCGTTGTTCAACTGGGAAAAATCGTAGATATCGAACAGGATTATCTGCAATACGATTAGACGTAATCCATTCGTTTTAACTTCAAATGTCCTTGGACGAATCCCCACTTTCTGAGCAAATTACTGTACATTCTACCGTTGCTCATTTCCACATGCTCAGCCTTTCCATATGTTCAGTTCAAAGAATGCAGATATACAAACAGGATTTCATGATACAATAAATATGCTAAATATAGCGGAAAAACGATGACGAGTAGGATTTTTTCAATTCAAGCGACGATTTTAATGTATTTATCAACCTGAAATCGATAGACCATTAATTGTGCTAAATCAAAATAGTATTGCGGAAGTTTGCATCGAGAAATAGACTTATAAAAGATACCACGATTTATTGTTCTCGCAATACACATTTCTTTTCATCATAGATGGTAGTTAAATTTGTGCACTAAGTCAGTTCGCCCCACTTTATTCCAATGAGCAAGGTCATATAAAGAGATAGACACCTAAAACTTAAATACCTACGTGTTTTGTTACCCGCAATCGCGCCTACTCACGAAGAACTTAATAAGAAGATATGATTTTAATATTCTTTGAGTCAAGTTCGTGAATTTCAGCTAAACACCCATCACATAGTATCTAAGCAATAGTACATCATGGCAAAACTACCGACTCACAAACATTTGGGCACGTTTCGAACTTCCATGATCGTCACAGGAGCACAGTTGGAAAATGTATAACACGGATCAAACGGCAATGCATAAATAAGATATGCGGTCTGATGTGTAATTCCCAACCTGTCTAAGCGTACCCAATGTACTTGAATGAAATGCCGGTTGCAAAATATAGTCAAACATAAACATGACAATTGGATTTCATTCTCATAGAGGGAAGACGTCAATTTGCAAACAGAATACCCAAAAAAAGATTAGTTGGAAGTGTCTTTCAAGAGCACTTTTGCTTGTCAGACTGGATCTGAAAATTATGATGAAAAACAAAATATCAGTTGGGAGGTTGTAAAATTGTGCTCGATACCCTAATCCTATTTGTCATTAAAGGTAACATACTACTGTATAACTTTGCATTGTTATTATTAACATCATATTTTAAATCGGTAAACAAGATGTCCCAACACATTGCTGCTCGTGTAAATCATTTTATTGTATGAATGAGATATTTTGAACGATGCGCTTTTCCACAATTTATCCACAGTAAAAGATATTTGACGCAATTAAATTATGATATATATAATACTTCAGCTGTATTCCAAACAGCAGGTCGAAACGCGTTAGTACGTTAATGTTTGTAAGTGTGGTCTAATTTGACCGCACTGATAGTCTAAATGAAAGGTCTTTGCGCAAGTGCAAGGAGACGTGTGTATGACTTGGGATTGTGGCAAGTACTACAGGCCTTGTGCGCTTTATAAAATGCTAGATCTTCAATTGTCTAACACTGCTTGACTAAATGAAACCAGTAGTGCTGCAGCTTGCCAATTTCCCGCATAGATACCACAATGACTGTACTTCTATGACAAGCAAATACTTTTACCTGTTATACATTACTGTCATTGCCTCATCAAATACTCATAAATATAGCCATCACGGATTGATATGTTATACTTCTCATAATAGGAGCCAGAGTCATTGGTCTGCATATTGACCTCAAACAAGTGCCTGATATTTTATGCAGACGCAGTTCGAAATTGCTTTCACAAACTGACCAACTGGTATGTAATGTAGCAAAAGTAATCGCAATCAAATTCTAACAAACAGCCACTATATTGGATAGCAAGAAATTAGAGAATTTGGCATTCGATTCCTACTCTTCATACCGCGGAAACGGTTTCAGTGGACATCCGACAAAAGGGGATACACATGATTGGAATATGTTTTTCAGTAATCTTATCTCGACTCACCACATCAACGAAAAGTAAGAGAAGCTTGGATGCTACAAAATTAGGCGACCTAGTATTACATAGTCAGATGAATTCTGCCTTTTATGCACCGGATTTCGAAAACCTTACTACGCAGTAGAACTTTATAATCTTTCCTGTATGTATCCAAATGTACTGCAATATGTTAAGACTAGAATGTGAATCGTGCGAAGACTACAGAGATTTCTTGATTCTAAACCGTAATTTTTATTTAAGAAACGTTTCGTTAAGCCCAAATATTAGCCCTCAAAGCGTCTTTACAAGCATCACCTACTGCTTT
>JAQBSW010009497.1:0-28474 GCA_029291075.1 Eudiplozoon nipponicum
TATATATATATATATATATATATATATATATATATATATATATATTGTACTAATAGTTTAAAAATGGTCGTCTCCAGTACGCTCGCATACATTGCATTTGAATCTAATACCAGCTGTAAATTATTTTTTTGGGTCGTACATAATTTTATAATGACTTTGCTAGCTTACGTGATTTTTAATGTGCCAATTATAAATTGCACATATTGTAATAATTATTATTAATATCAAGTTTGCGGATATAAGATTAAAATAAATTTCGTTATCTTAATCAGTCGCATTTAAAAAAAATAAATTATGTATAACTTGCAGTCCGAAACTGATTTGTAATCTTGCCGTCCTGTTCTGATGATGTCCGTTCAATTTGAAACATGTCCGCTATCTTTATTTATTATTGTTTTCTCCATTTTAAGCGATTGATTAATAAATAATATTGACGTTTATCGCAAGGCCGTAAAAACTCGTCAAATTGTGTTTCAATGACTCGTTCAATCAATAATAGCATTATAAAATATAATATATGTATGCTTATTAATGTTCGAACAAGCAGACTCAACCAAACGAAGAAGAAGAGTGTGCCTTCAATGCTACCCTTTTTAAGGTACATTTCTATGATTTTAGCATTCCTTATTCTCATTATTTATGTGGTATTGGATAAGGATATTACATTATATCAAAGCTCTGAATCTGAAAGTTATTATGTTTATCGCGGGAAGAAATTATAGTTAGTTTTACGCAGTAAATACATTTTAGAACTATATAGTGCGTTGTCAAACTAACCTAAGTTTATTGCGAATATTTGTGCATTCAAAAACACAAAGATCAAGATCGACATTTTGCGAAGGACTTGTAACTTGTGTGTATAAATGTTTGTTCACGAAATTATTTAAATCTTCTTACTTGTAAAAATCTGCCAAAACACTTTCCTTTCTAAGATATGAAGTCCAAAACTCAAATACATTCATGAACTTACGAAATTTGAATTAAAGTTTTCATCATCTTAGCCTCAATAAAGAATTTGCAATGTAGATATTGATTATATTTTACAACATTAAAATGTTTAAGCTTGATAAATTACCTAAATAAATTGAACTGAGGACGACTGCACGTTATAATCAGGTCAAAATGAATTACATTCTATTTACTATGTCAATCGAACAGACAGCTTACAATTGACCTATTTTTAGGTGTAATGTCTCCAGCATGGCTCAATACAACTTTTACAAGTTTTACAATAATATTGATCAATATTTGTTTTGACTACATGATAATGTTTGGAAGCTTATAAAACTCGTTGATTGAGTCTTCATTTTTTTAATTCAAATTTAAATTGAGTTTAAGTCAAAAAAGTTTTACGGAGTTAGTCAATCATAAAGTGAATTCGTTTTTCACACTATAAGGTACTTAGTTCATATCGACAAATACGTGTACATAATGTGTCAGCTGTTTTTATCAAAATCGAAACCTTGATTAAAAGTAATCATGAGATGCGTGTGGAAACATTTGATATAAACTCACCCAAACGTTCATAAAATTTTGGATTTAGGCCACATCAATTATGTTTCAAAATGTCTGAATTGCTTCTCATTGGTTAAAAATTCACATCTCAAGTATGAACTTACGTATTAACGAAGTACTACTTGCTAAATTGCAGTCATATATTTTAATTTAGACAAATAAGTTTCGTATTTAAGAATGAAATCTTTTGGTTCACCTTTGGTCATTTTTGGTGGCATGATGCTTGTTTTAATATAAACATTTACAGCTTAATTTTTCTTTCCTCAATTTAGAAGCGAAAATAACAAATATATACGACAGTTTTCTTGTTTTTATAATTTATAACAAGGTTATAGTCGAATAAAACAAATATACAGGAATCAAGATAAAAGTTTAATTTTAAAGTATCAATTACCCAGCATTGTTTAAAATACAAGTTTTGTACAACAGGGAATCGATAAACTACCTGTTACTTGAGCTGCGTAACAATGATTTTGCATCAATTGTTCTCATTTGTACCCCGAATATCTCGGGGTCTAAGTCCAGCAACCTTTTGTCAACGGTTATTTTGTTGCTTCTAAGTATTTGAAAATTATTATTTTATTCTTAAAATACACAAAAAAATTATTCCTCAAAATGAATTCTCAAAATGCTTTTAAATATACGCAATATCTTATTCGCTTCATTTTATCAAATAAATACTGGAAAAAAACAAAATGTATTAAAATAATAAGTCAATATGAAAATTTACGAAAAATATATATGCCATTCCCAGTTTATCAAATAATACACGAAGCAATGCATAATTTTGTATGGGGCTAGAAAAGCCGGATTGTAATGCTTATGCACGAAAAAAATTTTCGTACTTGCACAGCTCATGACAACACCGATTTATCCTTGTCGTTTTCAAATAGGAAACCATGTCAACACACCTATCTGTAATTAAATCTGAAAAGCGCTTTTATGGCGTATCACATTTTTCACATTTTGTGCGTGCATAAGCAGTTAGATTTTTCACTATACAAGTTGGAATTTGCTCTGACGGGCGTGAATTCACTCTTCTACTGCATCTGCCTATACTTTAATTTCCACCCCACCATTTACAATTGGAGTATTCATTAGCTGCAGATTGAAGAGTGATTTTAGTTTGGAACTTGGTGGAGAATTGTTGTGGTGTGTGTTATCAAAATGTGTAAATGCCAAAGCGAAACGCCATCTATCGTTTACGCGTTTCATTGCATTTACACATTCGTACTGTAAGTGAAGCCGCACGCATTTCTAATTAGCATTACAAATACTCACAACAGGTTTTCGTACATCATTACATTTGTACTAAATTATAAAATGTGGCTTTAAAAAAGTTACTGATAAGACGTTCGCGCATAATATCCACCTCAGTCTACAAACAGTCTAGTGTACAAACACGCAATATTCAATTTCAAGCGATCATAACTAGGTCGTTTTTCTGTTTGATTTGACATTATCTTTTGAAATGTGAATATTGTGCTGTCTATGGTAAGTAGTAAATTTCGTTTATACTGCTTCATTTATTAAAACTACCTTCTTTGATGATTTAGAGAGGCATGGTGGAAGAAAGCCGGCAGCAACGAGGAGAACTAATATATATATGCAATTATGTTTTATGTGTTGCGCACCTAGTAACAAATTAGTTCAATCATGACCAGAATGATAAGCCAAAGTATAATCTCGTGCACATTCGTTTCTTGCTTTCTGGCGACTCATCAGTAGGAGCCGGTATGACGCCCTTTACCTACTATATATGTGGGGGAGCAATGCTGGAAAATAGGACGGTGCAATCCCCTAGACGAAAGTGTAAACCTGCAGAAGTGAAGCTAACATCATAATACCATGTACAAACTCAGCAAACATAGTGTTATTACCATCAACCTTTTCGGTACTATAATGTTGGTATCGAAGACACTGACATAATAGCCATAGTTTTATTTATCATTTAGGTTCGGTATATATATATATATATATATATATATATATATATATATATATATATATATATGTTATATAGAATGAGATAGCGTTGAAGTCACATTGTCGAGAGTTTATATGACGTTAACTTCACTTCTACAGGTTTACAAATTCGTCTAGAAGATTGTACCGTCCTATTTCCCCACGTTCCTCACCGAAGTATATAGTAGGTAAAGAGCGTAATACTGAATCCTACTGATAAGTCGCCTTTGAGCACGAAACGAATGTACACGAGATTGTGGAATATGTCTTCAATCTCAAATGGTTACAACCGTACTATTTCTGAGGCTATAAAATCGAAATTAAGCTAAATCAAACTTAGCTTAAATGAGGTTTCGTGATAAATTAGGGTGCAACTTGGTATTCAGTAAGCACGTAACAAAACGTTTAAGATGTTTTTTATTTGACCGGGTTCCAAGCTTCTATGTCAAGTGTATTGAGATGTTTGCGGTTAAAAATAATTTGACGCGCACCAAAAAATGTACTTTTTTACTTTATATAATATATGTAGGTGAAGACCTTTGGCGAAGTTTAACTATGTCATGCAGCTATTAGCCATCATGATCCTTAATTTTAAAAAGCGCACGTTTTACTTAGTTTAGTGCAATGAGAATGAAAATAAGAATATTTACCCAATCTTTTAAGAAGATCTCAAGTATAAATGTAGTTCATAAATGTCATTAATAAAGTGCAAATCTTAAGTTTAGTGGACATCGATACAAGTACAACTTTGACGTAGCAGCAAAATGAGACAAGATACAAGTTCTGCTGAAAAAAAAATAGATTTTCAGATCAACTAATCACATTGTAGTGCTGCATTACAACTTCGTTAGGCATATTCTAATGTAATTCAAATAAGAAACTGTAAAAAATCTTATTATCCTATCATACGCCTTTTTTTTAACAGACACAACTGTTGCAAGTTAAACAAATTAATTTATAAAGAATTTATGATTCAATGGTTAAAAATTTAGTGAAAATCTGTAGTTTTTTGTCTTTTGAAGGCTAATATGATGCATTTCATTAATTATTGTAAATTATCATTTGCATCTAACAATCTGTGTACACTCCCTTACACTTTTCACTTTAAAAAACAAATGATGAATTATACGATTATTTAATTATAAAAGAAGGGAAAGAAGGCAGTAACTTAAATAGTGCTTTGGGTTAGAGAAATCAGTTACTTTAGCAATAGTTCTCATTTGGTACAAATACCAAATCCTATCTAACATTCAAATTTGTAGTCCTTATGTGTGCTGAAGATACAGGCATTTCTCGAATGAGATTTAATATTGTTATGAACACAAAGTGCAAAATATATGTATTGGTCATTGAGTGATGACAAATTAACACGTACCTAAACATTCGGACACACACCGAACGCAGTTAAATGGATTGAGTTTGGTGTTTTCCGACTACTAGTCAGTAGGTTGAGCTACTACATGCCACATCCAATATTTCAAATGTTGAGAAATGTACACCAAAATGATGTAGAAACCTCCTAAACTTAAGCATGTGTAAGCAATGTTAGCGTTAATTTCCGAGATAGCCTTTTAAAATAAACATAATATGCATATTTTTCAGCTTGAGTAAATGATACTGACTTTGTACATAATGAGACAGAATAGAATACGCTGCAAAATAAACAGTTTCGTGATTAAGAATATTGACATCGCACAATTTGTCACGCATATATACATGGATTTATTCTGCAAATCGCGAGATGAAAATTCGTGCATATTTAACAGGACCAGAAGTTGAAAAAATGTTAAGATAATCATTATCAACTAATCATTAAGAGTTTATCCTTCATTTTTGTGAACAAAAATATATGGCTCTATGTTGAATGTACACATAATTGTAACTGAGAACAAATTAAAAAGTAATGTTAAAAAATTAACACGTATACAGCAATAAATAATATCTTATTTAATGCATAAACTACGTCAAATAAATATTTACAGTTCGAAGTTACAAAAATGATAAATGTAATGTCTTCTAATTTTCACTTTAGTTAAATAGAATCACTAATAATAATAAGCTAGAATGTACAGGTATTAGCGCAGATGATTTTACAGCGTTCGCCTTACACATAACTCTTAAGGAAATCAAATACTACCGTTTTTGGAATTACACTGTTTAATATATTTGTTATTTCGTTTTCTTTATTTAAAACCATGTAGAAATAATTTTATTCAAAAATCAAAATATTTCCGTAAAGCAAGAAAAGTTGAAGAAACATCCACTGCATGAACCTTAAAACTAACAGCAATAAGTGTATCAGCTATTTAATATTTTTGCAATTAAATTAAAATTTATATGTAAAAATGTTTCCTAGGTTAATTCATAATCTGGAAAGGATTACTCGAGATAATTTTCTACTTTACGTATAATATATCAATACATTTGTCACAGCACTAATCAAAGGCCAACGGGTACTAGCATTAATCAAACAGGTTAAAATCGAATATTTATATTTATAATTCAGTTCCAAACTAAAAGATAATTTATTGCTTTGAAAAATAGCATCGGATTAATTGTGTCATGAATGATTTATGAAGATTAACTCAAAGACTAAAATAATATGACAATATATTCGCAAATCCTCGGTAAAGTAGAAATTAACGCAGCTACAATCAGAAAATGTCGCATAAATATTAAAAAAATTGGGTAGATATTAACAGTTGTAAGAAATAAAATCTAAAGTCGGGCGTTTTTAATTCAAACTAACAAAGGAAATGTATTGCAGAAATAATTACCATTGTTCAGTTAGTTCAATTCGCAATTTAAGAAATCCTATTTCCTTTGGTGTAGCGTAAAGTAAACTGAGCAGATATGTCTGCTCTATAGTTTAAAACTGATTATCTTTCGATTTCGAAAATCATTTATTATAGCATTAAATATAGCGAAAAATTCGTTACTTGTCACTTACATATGATAGACCGGGAAATGAAATGGCAGCCGTGGGAACCCTAGAGCCTTCAAACCAGAATTTGTACTAATTTCATTATTTTCGTCACTAATATTATTTTTCGTTGTATATTGCTTAATTATGAGAATTCTGTATATACAAGTGGATATTAATTCGAGTATTCCATTAAAAATGTATTTTATAAATCATTTAAGTACACCAAATTCATCTCCACCAATCAGTGTATCGGTATAATTTTAATCTTATTTGGGAGCTAGATCTATCAACCAATTCCAATTTATCTGGCCCGTCGCCCAACATAGCAAAACTACTTGATAGTTAAAATAAAAAAGTAATACTTTTCCAGCTTCCCGACATATACATGATATTAAATTACCTATTCAATGATTACACATACCTTTTCGCACATTTTGACTATATTATTCAAATCTATAGGCAAAATTGCATGTCTATTACTCCAGACCTCATATGTGAATTGCCGTTTGATCCTCGTTAGCCCATTTTCTATACTCCTCTATTAATAAACATTGAAGAATAAAAAGTTTTAGTACATGCCAATGATAGTTGTCTTCCTGTGTTTTGTAATTAGCTAAAAAATTAGGATTGGTGCTGAAATGAATTTCGCGATCTAAAATTTGAAAAATTTAATAAAGCAAAACGTTTTCAACTATTTATTTTTTATCCAGAGTTCTATGACATTTCTTGGCAGATACATTAGTTACAAATACTATTATTTATTTTTTATTATTATTTTTATTATTAGTATTATTATTATTAGTATTATTATTATTATATTTTTTATAATGATAATTATTTTTATTTGCGGGACTGCTGCAACAAACAAAAAAAACCAATCTGTGAGAAATTCTCATTGCATGTATCATTATTTCATTTATTGATTATATTTGGCCAGCTTTTTCTCTTAGTTGACACAAGTTAGTAGAATTTATAAGCATAATTGGTTTTGAGCGACCTATGATCTCTCATTATATACTACAAATATATCCTGTAAATAAAGTTTTATTTCAAGCGCTACAGATGTATATATACCTTATATATATATATATATATATATATATATATATATATATATTCGTAGTACTTTTTGAAGTAAAAAAACATAACGAAACTTGAACATATACTAGAATTGTTTCGTTCTCAAATTCCTCTCAATTATCTAAAAATTAACTTCTCTTTATATATATTTGGAAAGACCAACAAATACAAAAAATTAAACATAGAGAAAATGTAAACTAAGGGATTTACTAATCAAATGCGTGCATCACATTTTGCACGCAATAAATAAACTCTAAATTCTGTTTTTTATCATTCACACTAACAAAAATATATTTCAAAAATAATGTTTATTTTATGGTTAGTTAAATTAACAATACTTGAAAAAATATTTTCTTTCTTGAAGCACACACTTGATTAGTTGCTCCCTTATTTCACACTTTCTCCATGTTAAAATTTTAAAATTATGTTTGACCATTCATTTTATATTAAAAGAGATAATCTTTTGTAGATTGTCAAGAAGAATATGAGAAAGAAACAGTTCTTGTATCTGGTAAAATTTCTTTTTCTTTCGGCAAATGGAAGGAGTTCTATGATTATATATATATATATATATATATATATATATATATATATATATATACATATATATATATATATATATATATATTGATTTAATTTAAACACTGATAGGTCATGAGCTCCATAAATATTTGTCAAACATGTTTTCCGACCCATCGCTTACCAAGCTAAAGCATTCGCCTAGTGTATCAACTTCTTCTAGATAGAAAATTTAACAGGAAATCTGTCACAGGATTTCGCATATTTTTGGTAGCAAAATACGTATTGCCGGAGAACTTGTTACTCAATTTTTTGGCATAAATTTGTTTAATAGCAAAATTTGCCATTTTCAAATAATTTTGTTTCATTCGTTACATGAAGCGCTGTTCAGATAAAACGTGTTTCTACTGTAACGAAAACGCATTGGAAACTGCTACTTTAATCTTATTTTAAGCTTTCCTTATCACATGTAAATCACTAAACGCCTGTCTTGTTGCAAATATGACAATCCAATATTTGGATGCTACTTCCATATAAGTACACATCTACATGTACGATATACAACGCATACGAGTGGAACCATATTATACGTCAGAATACCGCTTGTGTCAATTTCCCAGTTTTTTTAAGACCAGTCAAGCGTCTATATATACATATTTAAAAAGGAATACATTTTTTTAAATATGTACAAAGAAAATGGTATCTTTCGTACATTGCACATTTAATCTAAAGGATTAAACACTATACTAACTTCCTAAATATATATACTTTTTTAAACACATTATTAATAGATTGTATTATTTTAACTAGACTCTGTTTAGGCCTATTATCATTTCTTAATAAAAATATTAATGGAAGTTTATATATATGCATAAATTTTACGGTAAAATGTCGGTATGTATCAGCCAAATAGACAAATCTTAATTCATCGAACGCAACAAAAAATTTTTAAAATAAATATACAGAATTATGAACTTGGATTTTAATATAATTTGTATGTTAAGAATATTCTTTTTAACTAACAAACTTTCACAAAATTTCTTTTGAGAAAAATTTGAATATATTAAAAATACCTTTCAGTTTTATTGCACAACAAATGAAGTTTGATAATAGTTTACACCTGTTCTTATTAATACATGCATAAGTGGTCTTGTTATCAAGCATTTCAGAATAAGTATTGTGAGTATAATGCGTTAGAGGTTATGGATCTCTTTGAATTTTTCTGCATTAATGCTTTATTCGAATTTGCAAACGGTTGTAGTTGGACAGTCGGAATTTGCTAGTTATTGATTCAATTTTGCTATTTAATTTGAAAATTTTCTTTAAATGTTCCAGAATCTGTTCTAATTCAATAAGTATGCCATCAATTAATCCATTATTTTCAAAATACATTCAAGTTGATGGAACATACCAATCTTGGCGCTAGATCTTTTCTCAATTTTATTTAGGAAATACAATACAATTTGTACAAACCACGAGGATCGTGAAACAAATGGAACCTCTACACGTGGAATGTGACTATTGGAATATCATGCGCTAGACGGTGTGTTTGTTTATTTATTGTAACTCGTGCTAACGGTCAGAACTTTATTCAAGATTTCAATAGTCACAAACTGAATAGCTTCAAAAGTCTTTAGCACTGGATTTTTCAAACGATACTACAAACGCTTTACCAACACAAATATTGATTTTTTAATCTACCGAAAAAAGTAATACCGGCGAATTATACAATAAAATTCTTGTTCTAATATGTCTTCGATGTTTTAACTCAACATTTATCAAGAGATGCTAGAAACAAGGCATCGTGTCTATAAGAACATTCCAGTAAAGCATGCAATTAAAATGCTGCTTTGAATAAAACCTACCTTTTGTTATGACCCTGGTTAAAGCGTATATTTGTTAAATTATGAAGTTAAACTAGGAAAAAAAATTCAAAATATTTACCAGCTCTTACAGAAAATGTAATTTTGCGTTGAGCAGGCTTATGAAATTTTGATCATGTAATAAAATGAAATGTTTCATATTCGTAAATTCAAGAAACTGATATTTAACAAATTTTCTATATATTTTTTGACAAATTAGATGACATATTCTCTTCAAATTTTAAATCGTATAAACCAAAGTTACGCACAAATGTTCTGAGCATCACAAATTAATTTTTTTTAAATCGCATGCCAATATTTATTGCCTAATAATTTTCGCGTTTTTTTCAAAATGGAGATTTATGTTATTTGACAATTAAATCGAATTTTTTTGTAGCCAGAAATAGGACTATTATTCCTAATGTACACTTAATTTGTTTTAGTTTTTGACTATTTGTGTGCCCGAAAATACGTGCTATTTTTACTCAAACGAAGAGTTAAATAATTATTATTTTGCTCGTTTATGAAACAAAACCTTTCCGCTGTGCAGAACCTTTGACCAAATGATGAGCGCAAACTTAATCTTTTTGGAGAATCCACTTGTTTGCATTTAGGTAAGATTTAAATTAATCTCGCAATTTCCATTCTTGTATCTTTCTTACCTTCATTACAATCGCGAAGACAAATTTAACTTCTTTGGATCAGTCTTCAAATGCCCTGGAGCTAGGGAGAGCGTCCAATGGTTTGCGAAATTTTGAAAGCAATATTCATCCTACGGACAGCCGAGAAGCCGGTGGTTTTGATTCAGTTGATTCAGCGGTAACAACTTCCATTATAGATGAGCATAACTTAGACAAGATCCCGAAACTTCCAAATTTTCAACACGAACAGTGTAGGAAACAAAGCACCGCCAGCAAAGGTTCCGAAGATGAATGTCAATTTTATTATCAGCGCAAAAATTCAAACGTCATTAATTTAGGTTTGTCTATTTAGTTATCTTAATTTTTTTAAATAAATAATGAAGAATGACCGATTTGAATTTAAATTCTAATTAAAATCGGGACTCTGACCATATGCAAAAAGAGAAAAGAATTTTAACAATTACAAGAATTGTTTCATTCTCTTATTAACACTAGTATATAAAAATGAACATATCATTATATGTATATATATATATATATATATATTTTCAGACCAGACAAAATAGAAAATGTAAACGTGGAGAGCGTCTAAGCTAAGAGAACAAATAATCAAATGTGTGCACACCTCCATTTTGAGCTCATTGTCCGAACATCCTTTCTGTGCTTGCATAAATTCGGCTGGAGTTTATTTATCCATAAAGCTTTGTATTTGGCTTACTCGTTTCTGTTAATGCATTTAGCAAATGTTTTAAACGGTATGACTGGAGATAATTTGTGTCGTGTTTCAAGAATACGTTGCGCAATTGTAGACTTTTACTCATATTTTTGTTTAAAACAGGTTTTAATTTACAATGATCATTTATTCGAGAAATTAAACATCTGGTTGATCGGCCTACGTATGTTGATCGACGATTTGCGCTTGTATATTTTTAGACAATATCTGAGGTCGTCATTAAAGGCTGTTTCTCTAAAATTTCTGGTAAATGCAAGTTTGATTTCTTATGAAACACCCGTAATTTAGCACGTTGGTTTATAGTAAATAATTATATTTTATTTACCATTACAATATTTCTCTATTAGTACATCTAAGCAAGACAAACAATCATCTTATTTATGCCCTAACGTGAAACTGACATTTATATGCGCTTTATTGAAAATTTTAAGTAACTTTCCTGATTTTGACCCTTTTTTAAGGACAAGAAATAGACCATCAACATACCGTATGTTGTAGGAAAATTCACATAAGTCACTCTTTAATGATGTGTACTCAAGATGGCATAGGATAATCTCAGCAAACACTGGAGAAAAAGGGCTCCCCTGGGTCACAGCATCAGTCTGATTATGGATGCGTTCATTAAAACGAAACTGTACATCTTGGTTGCATTATAAGATAAGCTTGCGTAGAATATGACCTGCTATCAGAGATGGTAATATGTTTTGGTCTACCGCTTGGAATATTATGTCAATGGATTCTTCGTTAGAAATATTTGTAAATAGAGACGTAACAGCTAAAGACGCCATAATTTTGTGTTTAAGATTTATATAATAAATTCTATTAAAAAACTCATAAAAATAGCAATTGGATAATTACCCAGTAGTCTGCACAATGGTTGCAGTATACGGACTTACCATATAGCCTATAAATAATAGTCCATAAATTGTTGGTTTTGATGATCCAACTGGTTTGATCTTCTGGGCAACGGCCGCATTAATTTAAACCGGCCATTTTAAGGCCAAAACTTCTATTAGTACTTTCCGCTCAAGTTTGTCTATTTTATCTGTGATGTCTCCTAGACGTATAAATTATGCATTGTCATTCAACTCGTTATCTATCTTTTGTATACAGTCGGATTTGTCAATTGTAACACTGCTCTTGCCTCTATCAGCGCGTATATTTTGATGTCTGCATGTGGGTTGACATCTTTTAGAAAATTTAAGTATTCGAAGGATTTCAGATGTATAGCCTAATCAACTAAATAAGCTTTAAATCAAATGTTATAAATAATGCTTGTAGGTTCTGAAGCGTCTGTTTCTTAAAATTGATTATTGGTTAAACTAGACAATAAATTGAGACAATTATTGAAAGGACACTCAAAGGAAATACACGTGTTTGGGAATAGTAAAGAAAGCGGTTTACATGAACATCCGATTTAAGGAGGATGCACTCTCCCGCACAGCACAAAAGAAAGTTGAATCGGAATTAGCACGCTCATTTAATGCAGCTAAACCGCGAGTTAAGGTAACCAAATTTCCTTTATCAGCAGTTATAGAGCAACAGACGACGTCAAATTTTATTTACTAATATACAGTCGTGAATTGTAGATCAACATGCAAAGGCCGATCGCCCAGTGTTTAACTTCACGAATGAAAGATTATTGACACTTAAATGGCTGCTATATAAATGAAATTATGAATATTCGTCTGCAATTGCCCAAAACATCATTGAAACTCTAGACGTATGTTCTCCATTCGTTGCATTTAAAACGATTGCTAAATGCAAAAACAGATAAGAGTTGGCCAAATACAAAGCTTCATTGATGAACTAATTGCCGCTGAATTCAGGCAAGTACGTTGACCTCGGCTAGGTCAATGTGACTTTTACGCAAAAAAAAATAATTAAATATTTTTGTCAAGGTGAGCCATTGCTAGTATTCTATTTAACCACGAGTGGTAACGAGACCAATCGCTAACAATTAATCACAATTACAATTAAGGGAAAATTCCCCGTGCCTTCTGTGTTCAAATCATGTGGTTGTTAAACTATTTACATAGTGGTCGGGTTATTGATAAAAATAAAGATTTTACCAAGTAATTTTAAATTATGTTAGATTTGAATGCTAAAATATTTCTAGCGTCCACTACAAAATAATTAACTTCACATATATCTTATAAATTTTAAAGTTGTTCGTCTGTTTTTGCAACGGTTTAATGCACGAAGGCTGTTAAATTATCTTCGCATATTCCAGCAATATAAAATTAATTAATAACAAATAATTTAACCACAGCAAACTTTTACCTTCCTTAGTCTTGTGAAATCAAAAACGAGTCAAGTTGAATTCTATTTAATTAAGCTTAGGTAACCTAGTTGCAATATAGTAGTAAATGCAATTTTTCGTATTTTTCCTCATTCTAGCTTTTTTAATTGTGTTTAATCTCAAAGTTTCTAGAATAATTTACAAAATATTTCATACAAGAATCTCTGCCACATTTTAACGATTTCCCTTTTGGATTTCGTAACCGGTTGAAACGTGTGTACATAAGCAATTGTCATTTTAGAAAATAAAGTTGAATTTTGATTTTATTGGCAATCAGTGAAAAGTAAAAATCTTTTTCGTAATTTATATCTCATGAATGAATATTAATGGTTTTCGAAAAACAATTATAACATAGTTTTATCAAATATGATAATAGACTCAAATATCAAAAAGTGTGCGGTACATGTTATAAAAACAGTTTAATTTTGGAGACACAAGGCAGATTTAAATAATTATTGGGAAATGAGGCAAAGGTAAATTATTGTACAAATATGCTGATCAACAAAATGCTATTCTGAAAAGTGTACAAACGTTTGAAATAGGAATGGTGTTCATGCTTCAATTGATAAAAAATTGAAAATCTATATTTAAATTATAGTTCGTTTAGAAAATAGTTTATAATGCCAAATTTCTCGTGTAACTAACTTCAGTTTCACTTGATTGATCTTTGAGCAGTTTTAAAAAATTTCCAACAACGTAGGCTGACAGAAACATAGAGCCAGATATCTTGGATCATGTGTATTGAACAAAAAATATTTTCTGCGAGGAAGTGCCTTAAATGCGCTTATTTCCACCGAATATTATTACGTCGCCTTATTATTTCTATTAGAACTTAACTCAGAGCCGGAAACCTGTTTAGTTTTTCGCAAAACTCGTTAAAATCAGTCATCTCTGAGGTTTAAATTTTCTGGAATTATGTTTGATGTCAAATAGAAATTTTGCTTCATTTTTTCAAACCGTTTAATGGTAATTTTTGAAATTTATTCAAATTTCTTTACATCTCTTCTATTTGTTAAGCGGGAGTGGTAAGTAAAGCTCTGACAATGGAGAATGTGTTTTGCGTTTCGTAATTAAATGTTGTTAATAAAAAGGAACCGTAAAGGTGTTTCAAAACAAATTTAAAAAGTAAAACCAAGAATTTCTTGTTTAAATACAATGTCCAGTACAGGACGTGTGTGCGTCGTATTCAGAACTACTTCACATAATTCAAGAAAGCACTATTTTGCAAAAATTTGCTAATTGAAACAACATTTCCGTGCATTTTACTTCTAATTGTATGTAACATATGCTTGTATAATTCAATTTGGCGTTTGTTTTTTAAATAGAGCATAATTAATGTAAGGAAACTTTTTTTTAAAATGTTACTTTATTTCTTCTATATGACTAATTATTCACAAATAACTAATACCGAAAACCAAGTTTTAAAATGTTATTGAAATTCATTTAAATAATTTGATTGCCTCGATTTACAGATGGTACAGATCGCCGACACGTCTGGAGCCACCTGGTGAGTCGCAATCACTTAGAGAAAAAAGTTTCTCCAATCGTGTCATCCAGATTTCTACTAAAAAAGAGCATAGCGTCAGATAGCTGCGTTTCGCAGAACTCGCTAGAATATAATCCAAAAAACATTGCACCCACCGGGAGCAGTAAAGTTACAAACGTTTTTTCGTGCAACAGCATTTTCAGTAAACAATCCAGATGCATCTGCCAAAATAAACAGCATAAATACATTCGTCACGTCGCTGGCGATCACAGTCATGCAGAAACTACCACTTTGCAAGCATCTTGTGGTTTGTCGAGGTCATTATTCTGTAAGTCAAACTAAACCCACCATTTACTTTATTATTTTAAATCCACATTACAAGGAATCAAAAATCGGCCATTAGCGTAATACATTATAGGATATAACTAAACAATAATGGAGTGCGCGGTTGGTTATATCAATTAATTAAATCAAGGTTGCGAGATTCACACTGGTATCAATTGCAGTTTGATTCGATGTAAACAATGCAATTTATAACATATCAAATTCAATTCACACTGTAGACCTGTTTCGACTTTACTGGAAACACCTCAATTGCTGTCCAGAATTTTACCCAGGACGAAGATCGAACCAGAGCAAATATGATTCGGAGTCTGTGACACTATCCACTGCGCCACCCAGTCGCATACTACACACCATTTTTAATAATATACTAAGTTATTTTAGGCAAGCCTTCAATTCAGGCTGAGCCTATCTGTCATACATTTCGACGTAATGTGCCAACCTGCAGAATTTATAAAGAATTGAAAATAGACCTTTTTATTTTGTTGACTTTTTCTGTGTGTTTTGAAACATTTAATGTTTGGAAAAAGTCCGAAACTGGTCTACTGGATGAATTTCATCTACCGCATTATGCAGTGCATATTTTATACTGAAAATGTATATTTAATAGGATTGTTGATTATATATATAAAGGTTGTGTTTTCATATATATATATATATATATATATATATATATATATATATATATATATATATATATATATAGCTGATTTAAATAATTGTTAACACCAACTGCGCAATCAATGATTGTTTAAATTTATATATTTGCAAATAAATACCACTTTAACAGATAGCGTGTTGCCCATTCTATATTGAAGGTTTGGGTATGGTTTCTTGAAATTTTAGTTCTGCATAGATTCCACACAGGCAATACGTGATAAAGGATAATCTAAAAGCATAAATTTCTATCTAACGGATAATTATTTGTGGTATTCGGCAGGTAGGCACAATGGTCAGTCACGGACTTCCACAAAAATGAATCCGGATTCCAGCCACGTCCGCGGCAAATTTCGCAACAGTACCTGAAATGTACCCAATAAAGTAAAAAACGATCTACCTGATGGATTTGTTCGAGTAACTTTTACAATGTTTACTGTACACTAAAAATGTTTATATAATAGGATTTATGTTTATTTCAATCAAGAAACTCTGAGTTCAATAAACATTTTGACTGCCCGCGCAATCAATGATGTTTCTTTTTTCACTGGACTCTTTTCTTTGCTTCAGATATACGTCTTAAAGCGGTTTCTGTTTATGCAAATCTTCAAATACAATTGATGATGGAATGCTGACTAAATTATTGAAATGATTGAAACTAAATAGATAATATAGAGTATATTAGGGAAACTGATTTTTTCTACATTTTGACATAACAGCAATTTGATTTTATGCGCATTTTGTTATCCAAAAATTAAAAAAAAATAATTTAGTTGCAAGTATGAACCATAAGATAGCAATCTATTTTCGCAATAAAGTTTGTACTATATATATTTTGTTCTTACCTTTATTAAATGGAAATTTAACCTTAGTTGGATATCTCCAGTTGCGAACACATGATAGAAACAAACCAAAGGAAGTTGACATGTATGTAGAAGTGCTGGTTTTGTTAACCACAAGACCATAAGATCAGATAACCTATCAAAACTTATCAGGTCACAGATTATGCATGTTTAGAACAACAAAAGACAGTAACTGCTATTTCGCTATTTTCAGTGTTGTTTTAAAACTTCATGATATCCGTAATTATTTTCGTCTTCTTAGTGATAGATTTTATTAAACAAACATTATTTTAAAAGTTTAAACAAATCAATCTCGTCCCTGTTAGATGCATACTTTTAAAATTTGCGCGGGATTCTTGTTCAGAATTATAGGAGTGTGCTCGATAAAAATTTAGTCAACATTTAATGAATATTCGATATTCTACTTCACAATCTAGCCTAAGATCCTTGTATTATTGGAAACATTATTAAATTGTCTTGTTTTCAATAATTAGATATTGACGTTGGAACATTTCCCATTAATTTAAAAAAATTGTTTGGAAACTTCAAACTGTCAAGTCTTCAGTGATTACCTGATCTGCGTTTTGACTAACGCAGTTGGTTTTCCAGTAGTTTTCTTTCTTCAACAAAACATTTCGGCTGCCTTTATCGTCAGCTACATTCAGTTGGTCCATCGTCACCAGTTTAACGAAACAAACTAATGAAACAAGTGCGATATTTCCTCTGGCCATATTATTTATATTTTAGACCGATCTCTCAATAGATTGAAGTGTGTCACATGTGTGTGTGCATTACCGTAATCGTTATGCTCATCTAACCAAGTTACACGAGGATGGCTGAAAAAGGATTTACCATGTTATTGTTTTAAAAACACCATTTAAAATGAAGTAACTGAGATTTCTCTCACATTTTCTGGTGGTGGGAGAGCAATAATTCAGATACACTCGTCATAAACACGAGCCATTATGAATGATATAATCATAAATCCGAATGAACAATGCAAGTTTTAAATTTCAATTCAAACCATTCGGGTTCTATGCAGGATATACTTGTTAATAACATTAATTTTCATATAATTAATAAGTCGCACATCATGCACGTGCACGTGTATGTGTAAGTGTATACTTAACTAAGAAGATTCAGTTAATTATAATTGATACACATGCACGAACATCGAAATGAAACTGCAGTAAATTGACATTAATTTTCCCTTTGCACGCGTCAGACAAATTATTTATTCTAAACATTTGAAATTCTGCATTATTAGAATGATTTTAAAGACACAAAAATATTCGTTAAAATCACTAAGAATTTAAAAATCAAACGAGTATCGTGAGATGAAATTTAGAAAGAATGTATTCTCAATATTTGATTAGCCATTTATTGAATAATAAGCCTACTAATAAGTCAGTTTTAATCCTATTTACTTAATTTTTTACTGCAGCTAGCTACAGGTTCCAATTCGTGCAATCGTCCTTTCCTGTCATTAGCTAATGCGGTATTCCAAATTGAACCTAACGATCATTCAGCATCTGTTTCACTCATAATATTATCTTTTGTTTTAATTTCGAAATATTCTCCAATCAATCTCATCACTCTATTACGACTACATGGTGCTATGCATTTGCAATCCTCGCAGTTATTAGTCATTTTAGCACTTATTATTTCGTCTGTAAACCCAGCCCTACTTATGGAGATCATTCTAATAATACAGCATTTCATATGTTTAGAATAAATACTGTGTCTGATACGTGCAGAGGGTAAATTAATGTCTATTTACTGCAGTTTCATTTAGATTTACGTACATGTGTATTAATTATGATTAACTGAATCTTTTTAGTTAAGTATACACATACACATGCACATACGTGACATGTACCTGCTTCGTGATATGACAATAACTGTTATTAAAAAGCCTATCCTGGTTTCAATTGAAATTTAATAAATGCATTGGTCATTCGGATTTCTGATTTTATCACTCATAATGACACGTGTTCCGAACGAGTGTTTCTGAATTATTGATTTTCCCATACCAGAAAATTTGAGGGCAATCTCGTTTACGTCATTTTACATAGAGTGAACAAAACAAATAGTCTAACGCATGCATATGGTAAATTTTTATTCAACCACTCTACTCCCACTCGATTAGATGAACACAACAGTTAAAGAAAGGCACATACACATGTGATACGCAACTATCTAGTGAGAGGAGGCTGCCGATAAATACAGCCGAAATATTTTGCTGAAGAAAGAAAACTACTGGAAAAATAATTGTTTTAGTCAAAACGCAGATCGGGTAATTTCGATTAATCCAGTTTCAAAAAAATAATTTACTTTTAATTCTTCAATGACATTGAATTTAGGTTTTGATAAATCAACTTGATTTATCAACACCTAATAGATCTTTGAAACCTATTGGTGACCAATACTTTTTTTAATTCACATAGTAAACATTTCGGTTGGTGTATAAGTTGATATAACCTCGCACAATGTCGAGAAAAAGAAGATGATAACTTTCGATATTGAATAACAAATTTCAAGCCTACCTATAACGACTTTCAATTTCTTTTAGATATTCCTAGATGTTAAACATATTAAATCTCTGCTCCTACAAGTCTTCGTAATTTTCTTTGAAATATGTACGGTCAATATTCAATATTCAGGCATGTCGAGAAATAATCCTGAGCACTCCATTAGTAAATCCATTAGCAGAGGTTTTCATTTTTTGATCTTGGAACAACGTTCCATTAACCAACCGTTCAAAAATTCAGTCACACATTTTTACACATGCCAGTATCAGCATAAAAATTATTAATGTGGCGAACGAGTTAATTAACTTGCTTACAGTATTAACACATCTATCGCAAAGAAAAGATTTATACTCATTACCTGTATACATCAGTTACCAGACTCAAACTTCAATCCAGACGGAATACTTTGATTATTTTTATGAACGAAACAAATTGCGTATTGCAGAAGATTTTCACAACCCTTACATTGAACAAAGTAATTTATAAAATATTTATATATAAACTAAAGCACAGAAAATGTGTTTCCTTGTCCGTGGGAGTTGCTCGCTTCCACTGTATTAATGCATCTTTTTAAATTTGATCCAAAGACATTTTTTTAATCTTACCTCAATGGTGTTCAGAAGATTTCATTAAAGTTAAGATATTCCGTAGAGAAAATAGAAAAATTTTGTTTTAAAATAAAAAAAATTAGAATAAAATATACGTCGAAACACTAAATGGTTTTCATTTACATTAGAAATATATAGAAATTGTTTAACGTAATTAAAATATTCATTGTACCATTGTAGCCACATACGAAGCCTTATGGATAAACAAATTGCAGCCGGATTTATGCAAGCAGAAGAAGCACGTACAAGCATTGAGCTTGAACTGGATGTGACGCACGCAATTGGTTGGTTTCCGTTTTTCACACTCTCTCTATGTTCACATATTTCTATCTTGTTTTGCTTTCCAATTTATATATAAAGATATGTTCATTAGTAGATATTTGAGAAGGCAATGCGAAAGAAACGTTTCTTATATCTGATAAAATTTCTTTTTGTTTTTGCACACAGGAAGGGTACAATGAATTTTATTAAAACTCGCATTTCAAAAGAATTTTTTTTTTAAATATTAAAATCTTTGTGAAGAGATAGGACGTTATATCTGCTAGTTAAACCCAAAAGGCGAAATGTTTGCAATAAATTTACGCCCGTGTTCCAAATTCTAAGTAATGCAAACAGGCAATGATTTTTTCTAGCAAAATACAAGTATAAATTTTGCTAAATATATCATTATTTTTAAAACTGTCAGAATCAAATGTTACCTTAAAAATACTCAGCATTATTGTAATTTTACCATCTACATTTTTATCTGTTAGATAAATTATTTGTCATTTTTCCCTATGATGAAAAAAATAACTGCTCGAAGTAATGTTGGAATGAGTGCTCTGTTTTCCTTTTCATCGTGGAAGTATATCTATCTACCATTCATTTTCACGTAACAAAATCTTCAAATTCGGCAGATGCATGCATTTCATTAACAAATAATTTTTTTTAAATTTAAATTAAATAAGCAAGTAGAATACCATTTTGCTTTAATCTAAACCGTCACGTAGCGGCTCTATTAAGCTCAAACTTAATTCATTCTGTTATATTATTAACCATTACAATAAAGCTTTTTCCTATTTTTTATCCTTTGCGAGAAAAATAATCACCACAATGACTCTGCCTCAACCAGTTGTTAAAATCAGTCCACGAATAATTGCTGCAAAACTAATTGAACATTGCTAGGACAAACAAATTTACTGCAAAAAAATTCGTGGCATTTTAGTATTTCGCAAAGATTTTGGTGTATATTTTTGCTCCCGTTTGTCTTTCCATTGTTTTCTACGGGAAGTAAAAAGTTTTACATATTTTTTGTTTTGTTTGGAGTGATAGGGTAGATGTTAGCGAAGCAAACTTTATTCTATCATAGTTCCAAAATATCAAGGTACGACGAAACGTTTTGTAACAAAACTCATTTGAATCAAAATCGCGATCTTGATATAAACAGCAATCTAATTTTTTATATACAAACAACGTTTTTTAGGACATAGAAAAGGCAATTCATACGGACAAATATATATATATATATATATATATATAATGAGACTGGTTTTGATATCAAGATCAGTTAAATAATTTTTATCGCCGTCTACGCAACCAATGTTTGTTTAATTGCAACAAACATGTTCTCATTAGCCAAGAAGTGTTGAATATATTTTACTTTGTTCAAAAAATTCGGTCATTTAAAGAAAATAAATTCTAATCGCGGTAATATAAATATATCGATGTATGGTTCGACTCAATACCTATTTGCAATAAAAATGATTTTCATAAAATTAATTAATACACTTAAACTTTATGAAAAATAACTCATTTTACTTAACGTGAAATACTTGCTGATTATCGAGTTCTATAAATTAGTGTATAGATAGTGTTGCTTCTATATTGAAATATTTTCACAAGTTAAGTGTTATGAACAATCTAAGGAAACATTATAATCCGCAAAATATCTTAATCAGTCTAGTATGTTTATATAACAAATTAATTTAAGTTTTTTGGCATAAATTCTACAAAAGCATATTTCATATTTAATTTATCTCTGGTGGTTTACTACTCTTGTTCATTGACACAAGCATTTCCGATGTAACACGTATCATACACCCAGTTTACATTTTTCCTTACATTTAGTTATTGATCTTTGATTTACCCGTCGGCCGTTCTTTTTCTAAATCCGCGCTTTTTGTTTACTGTTTATTAACAATGGAACAAAGGCGCCCAGTGCATATAGCAATCTATTATAGATGAGAATATTTTACGTTGCGCGGCTTATTCCAATTTTCAAGACGTACAAAAAATCAGCACTAAAACTGAAATAACTCTGTTAGTTTATGGTGCAGAAATTGAAGTTTTGTTTAATTTGAGAGTGCGGATTTCAAAAATGTTGGTTGACTGTTTAAGAAACAATAAGTTTATTTATTAAACTGGTTACACATCAATGTTAATGTTCTGTTATTTACCCAACTAGGTCGTTTTTGGCCTCATTTAATCATTAGAGGAAATTTAGACATGCAATTGAATTTTTAAAGTTCACTGTTTACTATGTTGACGCTTCATCTTTTTAAATGAAACAGTAAAAACAACGAATGCTCCATTCTTAGCCATTACATGTAATATTGTGGCAAAAGAACGTACATAAATTATGAGGAAGCCTACATGAAAATTTGTGCATTTTATAAGTTAGGAATACTTTACCAATTTATATGAACACAATTCATTCAATGAAATTAACATTAATATGACAAACAAGTTAGAAACACAAAATAAATTTGAAATCATTACCCGTTAGACTTATCAGTTCAAGCAAAAGACAATTTTAAGAGCTAAACTGAACAATAAATAACATAATTTTTCAGAATAAAAAAAGAATTATTGTATGAGTTCATAAACTATTAAAGACAGAGCAAAAATGATATAATACTAAAGATCTGTTAGTCTTGTTTTCTTGAAATAAAATACAATGACGAGAAATATTGCAAAGCAAATGCCAGATAAGATAAGGAACGAATTACAAAAACTAAATTATGAACTTGCATTCAAAGTATAGGGATTGCGGTTCTAAAGATTATTATATTTCTGAAAATTTAATTAAAATTATTTCTACAATCAGCTGCGCAAATATCAATTTTTAAGGAGAACATTTCATTATTGCTTTGCACTGTTTTTTATTTTAATTGTATTGGATTTATAGTGTTTAAAAAATAAAACAAAATTAAGACGAAATTATTAAACTTTAAAAATTGATGATAATTCAATCTCGCCAGTACAACGAGTTCCTCCGAAACACGTTTTAATACAGCTTTTGAAAATGTCTTGTTTCATAATATGCATATAGCAATCAAATGTCGCGATGTTAAACGTTTTCGAAAGCAGTGTAGCGGAAATAAACTGAATCCTGCAAAATCATCTTCATCCTCTTCATCAGTATCACGAACGAGCCCACAGGTGGACAACACAAATAACGGAGAATGGCGAAATAAACAACAATTATTGAACATTGTACATAAAAATTACACCAATACTGCACAGACGAAATGCAATGGACAACCAATACCTTATCCGAAACCTAGTCAAATTTACACTAATGTAAATACTACGAAAGAACTTAACAAGGTGCAACTGATTAGAAATATCGGTGAAGAGCAAAAATTTAGACTAACTGATTGTAATCGTAGACAATTTGGTATTAAAAACTCGTACTCTGCATTCGAAATGGCATCAGAGTTATCCGTTGACACTGCTCGCTCTGATTCTCTGAAGTATGCAAATTGTCTAGCAGCAAATAACTATTCCAATGCGTCGCAATTAGAGGATAAATGTGGAAATTCAATTCAGGCAGATGTACCTGCTTTAAGGTGAGCCTTGTAAAATCAATTATTAGAAACAATAATGGACTTAGTTTTGCTTAAATTTATAATAATTAGAAGGCTATCTACTTAGAAACGAAGATAATATAGTTTTAGATAATCATTTTTCACTTTTGTGTTCCTATAAAAAGTGCAGCCGAATTTCCTATTCAAGCAAAACGAATGCCAAACTACTATTATGGAGAGTGGCATATCTCATTTGCAATATTTTCTACGTCTCGTGATTAAATCTTTGTTAGCTAACTCGTTGTCCTACTCTAATGATAACCATGTATGATTGGTACACGGCATTACGTGCGAAATACGTTTTTTCACTATGCTGTGCAACATTTTATCTAAACTGTGATTGTAACCTTATAAGAAAACATGATCTATTCAATAAAATTAAATTTCAGAAATTATGTCACCTTAAACTGAAACAGTCTCAAAAAATTCTCAGACAAGATAAACGTTGTGGTATTTACATCATATATATATATATATATATATATATATATATATATATAGTTGGTAACACAATTTATTATTAAGCATAAACCAAAGTATATAATAAAACTTCATGTTCGTGTTCACACATGGTATAAATCTCGCTGCATAAGCACCTGAAATGTAAAGGGAAAGAGGCGTTAAATCTTGCGAAAGAAAGTTTGCCCTATGCATTGGCTTTTATATATGTCCACCCATCTTAGCATTGACTGTGTTCACCATCAAACATCACATGACTGGCGGGAACGAAAAGATCCTACAACAGTCTGTACTCACTTTTTGGTCAATTTTGTTTATATATGTACAGATGAAAACAGCATTCACTTTTGACAGAATACATTTAAATTTGGTATTTGCAAAAACGACTGGGGTTTACCTCAGACTAATTGTGCAAAAATGAGAAGAAACCAACAAACGATCTTTCAGTCGTTATCAAAGTAAAGCAGATAAACATTCTCCCTTATTTGAAGTTAATTTTCCAAAATTCATTTGCTAAAAATTCGTAAGCAGAAGCAATTTTAGTGCTCTTGCGTTTCTGTGGAGTTTTCTGCAAATTACATTTATTCAGTTTTGTTTCTCTATTTGGACATGATTCAGTAATATATTTCTCTGTTTCTGTTTGTGTTAAAACAAAATTTATTTACAAACGTTTTCCTGTTATAAATTAGCTAAGACTATTGAGAAAAAATACTTCTCATTCGTATCTATTATCTTATTAAACCATCATCGATGTGGAAAAATGCTTTCCATATGTGAAAAATTAAAAACAATTAAATATTACCATTAAATGTGATTAAATATTTCTAGATGTCACACAAAGTTTGTGCAAAACAAAATTTAATCAGGCTCGTAATTGTATGAATTATGATTTGTTAAATTTTAAAACAATTTTAGCCGATTAATCACGGCCAAAAAGCTACAAACCGGCCCAAACTCGTCAGCGTACATTAGTTTCCAAAAAGGAAATGTTTTGAATCTAAACAATCCCGCATTTTTCTCATAAAAAAATATATTGCATTGAAGTATAATTCTTTCACTCAGCCAGATATTTTTAATAGACCCTTGCTTTTCTAACAAAAGTTGTATCACACACTCAGCCAAAATCTTTTTTAAAATTTGTTAATTTATCCACAGTCAGGCTTCTCGACGTTTTAAAATTCCACGCGCCTTTTTTAAACAACACACCACCAACACAATCTAGCACGGAATCTAAAGATGAATAAGTTATAAATTATTTGAATCAGTTTCTGATGTAGAATATTTTGTGTCATTCAAAGAAGGAGCATGGATTTCAAAAACGTCGTCCAGCCTACCGATCGATGTACCAGTTTATATATATCAAGAATTTAAAAAAAAATGAGTGTGTAATACATCTTCTGTGGAAAATAACGAGCTTTTTACAAACGGAACAAATCCACCTAGCGCAAATATCATGCAAAAATAGACTCATCCAAATTATTTTTCTTATCTATATTGTAATTAACCATGGAGAGAATGCCTAATATTGACTACCTTTAAAAGTACAGTCCATAAATTTAAACTGAAATCTTAAACAGAATTAACGAGAACAGGTGCAGCTGAATTCCACATCATTGAACATTTTAAACACGTTCATTGAAAATTTTTACCATATGAATTATGGAAGAATAATTTATTCTTTGTTAAATATTTACTGGGAATAACTGAGTACAATATTTCGCTATTATTAACGTTTTCGTTCAATTTAATTCAATTTCCTGCTAATAGACAGATTTTGCCAATAATTTTGCATACCCCAGGTAAGGCCATGCTATTGACAACAAATCCAATCATTAGCTAATCGCCTTTACTGAAAGATTTCGAGTGCATTCATTATAATCAATGCTTTATTAAATGTGTGAACATTTGAGGGGCATGCAACGGGTCGCATTTCAATTGAACTTAGCTTAATTGGGACTGTTTTAAAACAGCCTGTAATACTGCAAAATGTTGCTTTTCATTTACCTGCACTTAAAATGATCGTATTTGTCAATTTGCTAATGAAAACCTGTGTGCAATTTGAGTGAAACAAATTGCGGTTAAATTCGTTTACCACATTTACGTTTATAATACGCCATATAAGGTTTAGTTTATATTTTGAATCGCCCCATATTGGCGTGTCATTCATAATTTCAATTTGGAAATCCTGAGTATGCTGACTTTAATCCTTATTGCAAAAATAAATTTCATTCAAACCTTTAACGCTCGCTATTTTAAATAATACATCAGCAAACTTAGTTCCTTGCTTGGAAATAAATGCACTATCGAAGTTTACTTCCAAATTAAAGAGAATACGGAATGCAAGATTAAATATCGGTCTACAAACCTGTTATACACTGTGAACATATAACTTGTACACTGGATTCGATTTATGTGTCCTTTATCTTTGTTTAAGCAGGTAGGATAAACAGGGCTAAGTAAATTCATTTGTTTTAAATTGTGTACACTTCGAACCCCGTAGTTTAGTCAGAAGTATCAAATCAAGTCTTTAATGAAGTGAAAAATTTATTGAGTATTTAAGGAAGCGTTGATTGCAGGTTAACAATTATATTCATCAAAATAAACACCAATCACATTATAAACAAACATATTTAATAGTGTGAAATAAGCAATAAAAATGTGGTAAATGTAGCCGTGGCATATTTGCTTCAGAATCTGGGATTCTATCAACAACGCAACCTAATTACAATTTTCAGTTAAGCACTAACTTATGACTTCGATTGTTCTTTCCGTACGTTGAAACCTTTATGACAACTCGTTCGACCAAATGTTCTAACTAACAATTACAAGGTAGACACCATGCCATTTAAATAAGCAGCATCAAATTATGGATAATTCTGTTTAAACAATCATAGATTGCGCGAATGTTGATGGCAATTATTTAAATTAAGCTTGCGAGTTTGAGATGAACCCTAATGTTATCATTATTTTTAAAACCTGGATTGATTTTTATAACAAGTCGGCCAATTTTGATATAAAAAGATAATTGTATCATGTATATTGTATCAGTTTGATTTTGAAATGACATGGATTCACTCAGACTTCCTGTTTTGCTTCCAATAATTTATAGACCTTTATGTATTTATAATGAAAAAATAAAAAATGGTAGAATCCTGCTTAGAAAATCTTTTTTTAAAGCAATATATTATTAAACACGCGTATGTTATATGGCAAAATTTGGAGGAATTATTTAAAGTGTAAGCAACAGATTTTTATTGGCTGTCTTCGATCTTAATTGCATTTGTCAGTGAGCATACCAGGATTCAATAAAACTCACGCAACATCCAAAGTGAATGGTAATAACTATTCATGAAATCAAGTTTGTGAGCTTGAAAAATCACCAATCACATCGTATTAACCCAATGGAAAATCATAGCTCAACAGTACGTGTGACAGAAAATGGTTTTACTATGTTTTTTATTGGTTAAATACAATGGGATTGGTGTTTATTTTAAGCTCCAAAACTTGATTTAAAAAAAGAAGTCAAAAACTAGCCGTCCCTTATTGGATTTCATATGTGCATTCCGAAATAGAACCAAGGCATTCTATCCTTAATATATATATATATATATATATATATATATATATATATATATATACATATATATATCCATTTCATGTGAATATTACTGGTATATTTCTAACTAGGAGAAAAGCATTAATAACAAAGTGGTTAATGGGCCTTTATTTCGAGATACTAAACTTCGCTTTAATCTTTCATGTACGCGAGACACTAGAGGTGAGAGCTGCATATCTAAATTTGATTTCCATATATATTCAATGGGTTTGATCCTCGATAGTCAGTTTGCCGTCGTACTCTGATGATGATCATGGAAGGTCGAAACGCGTCAGTGCGATGCAGCTGGCGGTAGTTTTGTTATGTTGTTCGATGACTGGTTAAATACAATGGGATTGGTGTTTACTTCAAGCACGCAAACTTGATTTAAAAATTGTTACCACCACCCGCGCAATCAATTATTGTTTAAATTGTATTGCCTATATATGTATATGTGGCAAAAGCTGCAAACAGTTCATGTTCGTGACTGCATAGAAATTGTGCAGCCGACATTTCCAGTCAAGTTCAATGTATGCGAGACTGCTAGAGGTGAGAGCCGCATA
>JAQBSW010009498.1:0-7500 GCA_029291075.1 Eudiplozoon nipponicum
GTCAACGACAATACGACTTCAATGCTAACTCACACTATATAATATATATACCGAGTCTGTAAAGGATACTAACACTATGGCTATTGTGTTAGTAACTGATACCTTTTTTTGAAATCGATGAGTACCGGATACTAACACTATGGTTTCCGAGTCGGTACATGATACCAACCTGATGGATATAAATTTATGCTAAAGTTCACCCAAATTGAGAATTACAACAATTTCCGAACACCTGTTACTCCAGTTAAACCATACACTCTGGCCTTCATCGATATCAGTTATCACATTTCGCGGTAAGCATGACATCATTCAATTCAATATATTACAGTTAAATACTGTTTGTTGTGAAGAACTAATATATATGCAAGTATGTATTAGGTTTTGCGAACCTAGTAACAAATTAGTTCAGTTGTGACCAGAAGGATAAACCAAAGGCAGCATGAACGGAAAGTATAATCTCATGCACATTCGTTTCGTGCTTACTGGCGACTCATCAGTAGGAGCCGGTATTACGCCCTTTAACCACTATATATTTGGTAGAAGAATGTGGAATAATAGGACGGTACAATCTCCTAGACGAATGTGTAAACCTGTAATAGTGAAGCTAACATAATCTGAAGTCAACGACAATACGACTTCAATGCTAACTCACACTATATAATATATATACCGAGTCTGTAAAGGATACTAACACTATGGCCATTGTGTTAGTAACTGATACCTTTTTTGAAATCGATGAGTACCGGATACTAACACTATGGTTTCCGAGTCGGTACATGATACCAACCTGATGGATATAAATTTATGCTAAAGTTCACCCAAATTGAGAATTACAACAATTTCCGAACACCTGTTACTCCAGTTAAACCATACACTCTGGCCTTCATCGATATCAGTTATCACATTTCGCGGTAAGCATGACATCATTCAATTCAATATATTACAGTTAAATACTGTTTGTTGCGAAGAACTAATATATATGCAAGTATGTATTAGGTTTTGCGAACCTAGTAACAAATTAGTTCAGTTGTGACCAGAAGGATAAACCAAAGGCAGCATGAACGGAAAGTATAATCTCATGCACATTCGTTTCTTGCTTACTGGCAAATCATCAGTAGGAGCCGGTATTACGCCCTTTAACCACTATATATTTGGTAGAAGAATGTGGAATAATGGGACGGTACAATCTCCTAGACGAATGTGTAAACCTGTAATAGTGAAGCTAACATAATGTAAAGTCAACGACAATACAGCTTCAATGCTAACTCACACTATAATATATATACCGAGTCTGTAAAGGATACTAACACTATGGCTATTTTGTTAGTAACTGATACCTTTTATTGAAATCGATGAGTACCGGATACTAACACTATGGTTTCCGAGTCGGTACATGATACCAACCTGATGGATATAAATTTATGCTAAAGTTCACCCAAATTATTCCACATTCTTCTACCAAATATATAGTGGTTAAAGGGCGTAATACCGGCTCCTACTGATGAGTCACCAGTAAGCACGAAACGAATGTGCATGAGATTATACTTTCGTTCATGCTGCCTTTGGTTTATCCTTCTGGTCACGACTGAACTAATTTGTTACTAGGTTCGCAAAACCTAATACATACTTGCATATATATTAGTTCTTCGCCAAAAAAACAGTATTTAACTGTAATATATTGAATTGAATGATGTCATGCTTACCGCGAAATGTGATAACTGATATCGATGAAGGCCAGAGTGTATGGTTTACCTGGAGTAACAGGTGTTCGGAAATTGTTGTAATTATCAATTTGGGTGAACTTTAGCATAAATTTATATCCATCAGTTTGGTATCATGTACCGACTCGGAAACCATAGTGTTAGTATCCGGTACTCATCGATTTCAAAAAAGGTATCAGTTACTAACACAATGGCCATAGTGTTAGTATCCTTTACAGACTCGGAATATATATTATATAGTGTGAGTTAGCATTGAAGTCGTATTGTCGTTGACTTCAGATTATGTTAGCTTCACTATTACAGGTTTACACATTCGTCTAGGAGATTGTACCGTCCTATTATTCCACATTCTTCTACCAAATATATAGTGGTTAAAGGGCGTAATACCGGCTCCTACTGATGAGTCGCCAGTAAGCACGAAACGAATGTGCATGAGATTATACTTTCCGTTCATGCTGCCTTTAGTTTATCCTTCTGGTCACAACTGAACTAATTTGTTACTAGGTTCGCAAAACCTAATACATACTTGAATCAATCAATCAATCAATCAATCAATCAATAAATCAATCAATCAATCAATCAATCAATCAATCAATTAATCAATCAATCAATCAATCAATCAATCAATCAATCAATCATTAAAGAAACAAATCAATTAATTAATCAAACAATCAATAAATCAATCAATCAATCAATCAATCAATCAATCAATCAATCAATCAATCAATCAATCAATCAATCAATCAATCAATCAATCAATCAATCAATCAATCAATCAATCAATCAATCAATCAATCAATCAATCAACCAATCAATCAATCAATCAATCAATAAAACATTCAGTTTTTTAAATCAATTTTGCTAGCTTTATGTAAACATCCATCTTGTTGTATTTAACCAGTCGTCGAACAACATAATAAAGCTACTACCAGTCGCACGCACTGACGTGTTTCGACCTTCCATAATTATCATCAGAGAGCTAAAACAATCATTCAATCGTTTAGTCAATCAATCAATAAATCAGTTAGTCTATCGTTCGATCAACCAATCTAACATACAGTGAATCAATCAATCAATAAATCAATCAGTTAATAGATAATTTATTTTAAATCAAACATTCCATCAATCAATCAATGAGACAATTATTCAATTACTCAATAAATTAATAAATTAATCAGGCAATCAATCAGACAATCAGTCAATCATTTATTTCAATAAAGTTTTCGAGTTTGAAGTAAACACAAATCCAATTCTATTTACCCATTCTTCGAACAACATAACAAAACTATCGCCAGCCGAAACGCACTGACGCGTTTTGACTTTCCATGATCATCATCGCAGTACGACGGCAAATTGACTAGCGAGGATCAAACTACATTGAATATACATGGAAATCAAATTTAGATATGCGGCTCTCACCTCTAGCAGTCTTGCATACATTGAACGTGACTGGAATTATCGGCCAATACAATTGAACAATAATTGATAGCCTGGGTAGTGGTAACAATTCTTTAAATCAAGTTTGACTGCTTGAAGTAAACGCCATTCCCATTGTATTTAACCAGTCGTCAAACAAAATAGCATATCTACCGCCAGTCTCACGCACTGATGCATTTCGTCCTTCCATGACAATCTTAATACGGCAAAATCAATCAATCAATCATTCCATCAATCAATTAATAAATCATTCAGTCAATCGTTCGATCAATCAATCCATAAATCAATCCATCAATCGATCAATCAATAAATCGATCAATCACTCAATTATAAAATTAATTCTGCCATTTTTCAATCAATCACCCATTCATTCCATTAATGCATCATCCGTCGTTTAATAAATCACTCAATCAACCAGATTTTTAAATAAATAAATAAATAAATAAATAAATATATAAATAAATATATATATATATATATATATATATATATATATATATATATATATATATATCAGTTAATCAATAAATCAATTATTCCATCATTTAATCAACCAATCAGCCAGAGAGTCAATCAATCAATCGACAAATCAAAAATTCAGTTGCCAATCAATAATATAATCAAATAAGCAATTAATCCAATTAAACGAACATTGGTTGCGCGGGTGGTGATAACAATTATTATAATCAAGGTTGCGGTCTTGATATAAACACCTGACCCATTAATTACTTACATATGTCAGTATAAACTAAGAATTGTATAGTGTAGAAAAGGCAATTAATCCATCAATCACTCAATCATTATTTCAATCAATCAATAAATGATTCAATAATTCATTCAATTATTCAATCAATTAATAAGCCAATAAATAGATAAATAAATCAATCAATAATTCATTCAAAAAGTCAGTCATCCGATCATTTATTCAGTTAATAATTCAAGTTATAAAGCAATAAATCAAGCATTTAATCAATCGACCAATTAATCAATCAACAAATCAGTCAATCTATCAATAATTCCATTAATTAAACTATCGGTCAATCATTAAATTAATGATTCAAACAATCCTCACAATCAGTGATTAAACAAAACAATCAATTAGTATATCGTTTCGTCAATCAATCGGTCAGTCAGCCAATCGCTTAAGCAATCGAAATATTAATCAATTAATGGATAAATCTACAATTTAATCAAGCAATCAATAATCAGTCAAAAATTCAATAAGTCCACCATTCAATCAATCAATCAATCAATCAATTAATCATTCTTACAATAAATAAACAAATCAATCACTAAAATAGTCATTTAATTAATTCATCATTCAATAAATCAATAAATCAATAAATTAATCAATCAATCGGTCGGTCAATAAATCTATCCAAAGTATAACCAGTCAATAGTTTGATTCGCAAAAAATTAATCAAAAAACCAATTAATTCATCCACCGACCATACAGTAAATCAATCAATCAATCACTAAGCCAGTCAATCAGCCAGTCTATCGATCAAGTAATCAATCAGTCAATGAATCAATCTACCTATCAATTTATTAATGAATAAATAAATCAAACAATCAAGCAATCTATTTCAGTTGTGACCAGAAGGATAAACCAAAGGCAGCATGAACGGAAAGTATAATCTCATGCACATTCGTTTCGTGCTTACTGGCGACTCATCAGTAGGAGCCGGTATTACGCCCTTTAACCACTATATATTGGTAGAAGAATGTGGAATAATAGGACGGTACCGTCCTATTATTCCACATTCTTCATACCGAATATATGTAAAAACTACTGAGAAGTCTCAATAAGCACTGGCATAGATATACTTCCGTTCTACTGTCCCACTCACAGTCTAACTAATTAATTTGTTACTAGGTTCGCAAAACCTAATACATACTTGCATATATATTAGTTCTTCGCAACAAACAGTATTTAACTGTAATCAAGCAATCTGTCAATCGTTCAACTAAATAATCAATGAACTATTTGATCAGTCAACTTTCAATCAATCAGTCATTCCAACAATCATTCAATGAAAGTATGTATTAGGTGTTGCGAACCTAGTAACAAATTAGTTCTGTTGTGACCAGAAGGATAAACCAAAGTCAGCATGAACGAAAAGTATAATCTCATGCACATTCGTTTCGTGCTTACTGGCGATTCATCAGTAGGAGCCGGTATTACGCCCTTTAACCACTATATATTTGGTCGAAGAATGTGGAATAATAGGACGGTACAATCTCCTAGACGAATGTATAAACCTGCAATAGTGAAGCTAACATCATATAAAGTCTACGACAATGCGACTTCAACGCTAACTCACACTACATAATATATATACCGAGTCTGCAAAGGATACTAACACTATGGCTATTGTGTTAGTAACCGATACTACCATTATTGTACCGAAAAGGTACATGGTACTAATACTATGGTTTCCGAGTCGGAACATGGCACCAATATGATTGATTAAAATTTATACTATAGTTCACCGAAATTGAGAATTACAACAATATTCGAACACCTGTTACTCCAGTTAATCCATAAAATGAATCAATTAATCTATTTATAAATCCAAAAATAAATAAGTCAATCAGTCAATCATTTGAACAATCAATCAATGAATCCATCAACCAAAAAATGAATCCGTCAATCGTTTAGCCTATCAATTTATCACTCCATATATGAATCAAAAAGTCAACCATTAAACCATTCTATTACTAAATCAGTCAATCAATCATTTAACCAATCGATGAATCAATCAATAAGTCAATTAGTAATTCGTACAATTAATCCATCTGTCAATCGTCTAATCAATCGAAAAAACAATTAATACATCAATAAAAAAATCAGACAATCAATTATTCAATCAATCAATAAATCCATCAATCAGACAGTCAATCGATCATGCAATCAACATATCAATCGATCAGACAATCGATCAATAAATCAGAGTTATCTATCGTTAGTTTTCGATAAAGGATTAAATATCACTCAAGTAAGAAATAAAAGAATAAAATATTTGTTAAATTAAATAAATCGATCAAGCAGTCAATCAACTATTCATTCAACAAATCAATTGGTCAATAAATAAATCAAAGAAGAAGGAGCATTCAGTCATTCCGTCAATCAATCAGTCAAGCAAATTATCAAACCTTTCTAGCAATCATCTAATTAGTCAATCAATCTTATTATCGTTCAATTGATCAATTGATCAATTAGTCAGTCATTAATATGATCAATCAATCAGTTCATCATTCAATCAATCAAACAATACATCATTCAAACAGTCAGTCTGGGGTTCAATTATTCAGTTAATCATTAAATCAATCAATCAGTCAATCGATCGATCAAATAATGAATCCATCAATCAATAAATCAATCGGTCAATAGTTCAAACAGTAAGTTTTTCAGTTAATCCGTCAGCCAACCAATCAATCAATCATTCAGTCAAAAGATTAGTCAACCAATCAATAAAACAATCAATCATGCAATTAATCAATCGATCTATCACACCGTCAGTCCATCATTCAATCAGTCAGCAATCAAACTTTCCTATGAAACAGTCATTAATTCAATCGATCAATCAATAACTCATTCATTTATTAAATCAGTCGATCATTCAGTAAAATCGTTCCATCTATCAAACAATCGAGTAGTCAATCTTTCGATCAATAAGTCAATCAATCAGTCAATCAATTTATTTACAGGCTCGATATATAAAGTATATCGTGAGTTGCCTTTCATGTCGCTTTCTCTGAGACATTATATGATGTTTACTCTTTACTTCTAGAATACACATTCGTATAGGAGATTGTTCCATCCAGTTGTCCTACTTCCTTGACCACATTTATAATTAGTTCAGGACATAGTACCATCTCCTACTGATGATTTGCCAATAAGCAAAAAACGAATGTGCACATGAGATTAAATCTTTCTTTCAAAGTGAAATTCGTGTGGCTTTCTGGGCTAAATGTTGAATCTCTTTGCTTTCTGGACTAATTTGAAATAATTTGCTACTAGGTAGGCAACACCTAACACATAAATAATGGAATAAAAATAAGTTGCTTGCATCTACTCCTGTTCAAGCTCCACGCCGTAACACGCTTCTTAGACTTCCGTAAATCAGGCTGCAGTGTGACTATCCACAGAGCAGTGAAACTTGTGTCAAAAAACAGTCGTTGGAACTTATTATTTCCACACTAAAGTAATTATTTTCATATATTTCATTGAAGTTGAAGACTATGAAGGTAAGCATTAATTCCATATTTTGACTAGTGATCCAACCTTGCAAAACAACGGTTATGCATATGCATTAGCGCGTTTTAATGTATTCGTTTT
>JAQBSW010009498.1:12500-28469 GCA_029291075.1 Eudiplozoon nipponicum
TTAATCAAATGTATTCATTGAATCAAGTTTGCGAGCTTGAAAAAACTAACAATACTTTTGATTTTAACCAGTCGAACAAATCCAATAGCAGTAATCACCAATTTTTAAATATAGAATATGTTTTTTTATTATTGGTCTTTTGAATTGGAAGCATTTCACATGGTTTTCTGAAGTCTTATACATGTCTTTTAACTTCCACTTTACTCTTCCTCGAATGGCTGAGGCTGATTATTATATTTCCTATCAGGAAAAATGGAATGTCCTTGATTTCCTCATTTAAGAATGTTTGACTATACTCAAATTTCCCTGTCTTCACTGAAACGTCTGACAGGATTTTTGACATCAACGTATAACTTTTCATTAAATCAAGTGATGTATTCTCCGCTAAATAAGCAGAAAAATTTTCTTAATAGATGCTCTTCTTCCACTAGTTTAGCTAATATCCTTAATCACCACTATTTATCCGTTTTTCAGGCATATCGTCTTTTTTTGACGATTGAATCAGTATTATTAAATAACAAAATTTTATTTCCTTAACTTATCTACAACCGTAATGGTCGGTAATGATCACTACACTCAGGTCACGTATTTCGCAAGGTTCGGTACTTGGCCTTTTATTTTTCACCAAACCACATTCACATACTCAACTTGCGGGTAACCAGTACATACTGTTCAATTATGCGGCCGATATGATCGTAAAATTTAGTAGTCGGAGCCCTTCTATAACTTCCCTCACATCACCGCTCACTCAGACGCTATCTTCATTGCAAGCTCACCAGAAAGACATCAGACAAAATCTTGTGCCCAAGACATCGAGATGAAGGATTCGTTCAAACACTTATCCATCACGTTTTCCAATTTATTGGATATTTCTTTCAAACGTAATTTCAGTAGATGTCGTGTTAGTGGTAGCAGCAATAGTGATAGTAGTAGAACTGGTGTTGATGGTAGTAGTAGTAGTAGTGGTGGCAGTAGTATTAGTAGCATTATTAATATCAGCAATAATAACAGAATTATTACTGATAGTGGTATCGTAATTATGACTTATTTTTTAATTTTTCAAATTTATATTGGTAATATTTTTTTTATAATTATCACTAATTTTGTTATTATTTCCATTATTATTTTTTTATTAATTATAAGGAAGTTAAATTCTAGAAGTGGTTGCTTGTGGTAAACTAAGCTAAGCTATCTCTGATAAATGGCGTAAGGTTATGTGTTGGTAAGACTGGCATCATTTGAAAACGTACAAGATTTAAATAAAAACAGGAAGTATGGCAGTTTAAAGTTATTTTACACCAAATTGTCGTCGAAGCGGTCACAGTGCTAAGCATATTACGTTTGCGAAAACACTTCAACAGATAATAATTTTCAATTATAGTGTAAACACGCAAAATAGCAGAAAATGGCCAGGTTTTTCTAAAATATTTAGCGGCACAGCAACAATCCATTCGGAAGAAAACAGACACGGCGAATCACAGTGCGCTGCACAATTGGATGCAAGGTGGAAGGTGGAAGCGGTGTGAGGCAAAGAATGCTTTCAGGTGATATAAACAGTTCGGCTTCATTTTTCGCCATGCACATAAGCAAATGGTATTTTAAGCAGAAAGGTGAAACGTAATACATTAAATTATAAGGATTTTATAATTGATTATCATGCACATTAACTATAGATTAAGTAAATATTATTTTATTTAACAATTTTTAAAATAAATATTTGTAATGTAGCACACAAATTAAAATATTATATATATATATATATATATATATAATATTATATACTGTTTATGAATATTTATTTATATGCTGATATATGTCATTCGCATGGTAGACACTGGCATTGCATATGGCCAAGTGATCACCGCTTTGAAGCCATTTTACTGGACCACACCGAAAAACAGTAGAAGCAGCTTATCTTTCACTCTGCATATGTTGGTAGAAAGTAAGGCACTAACAACGACGAGCTGAGGCTGGCAGTAGCCTTGGTCTTGACCTTCCCCGTAGCTAGCCTGCCAAACGACGATGACTTCAGAAAAAACTTCAATTTATGCGCAAGAGCGGGTTTACAGTTCCAAGTTGGCACTGGCACAGTTGAAGATTATGCTGGGACCACCGGAAATCTCTAAAATGTATGCCAAAATTTCTATTTAAATATAAAATCATATATATATATATATATATATATATATATTTTTAAATATATATTTGGATTAACATAATTACATGAATTTAAAACGATTTAGTGTAAAGGTAATTGGGTGACCTAAGTAACCTTGTGAATATGGTAGTTTGCCTAATAATTTCAAGAAATCGTGTTTTCAAACAAGACCCAATTAATAAATCAAAATACCGTCTTCATTACACTGATCGGCAATGTTTTCTAAGATTTTAAATCGCACTTGACCCAACAACACGTTACTTAATTATTAAGTCAAAGCTGCAAACTTGGAGTAAACACCAATCTCATTATATACACATCTTTCATTACAAATTAACCATCGAATTATGCAGACAAGACAATCCATCCAGCAGACAACTTTCGAGCTTATTGGGGACTATTCAAGTAGTGCCAAAAATTTGTCGCGGAAATAGCTCGTACCTGGATGCGTCTAACTCAGTTTTTGACTATCCACTGAGTCATTCTGCCGCACGCTACACACGACTTTTAGCTATACATTCAAATATGTTACTCGTTAGCCTTTCCCTCAGGCGAGCCTATACAACATCTCTTTAGACCTAAACATCCAATCAGCCACCGTCATTTTGTTATTATAGAATAGACACCACGCACTATCTGAGAAAAGCCATATTAGATACACGGTATCACAGACACTGTATTTGACCGAAAATGTAGGCTGCAAAAGATTGAAGCTCATGACTGAATAGAAATTGTGCAGCCGACATTTCCATTCAAGCTCAATCTATTCGAGAGTTTTCCGTCGTTCTCTGATGATTGTCATTGATGATTGAAACGTTAATGTATGCGTGTGTGTGTGTGAGAGAGAGAGAGAGAGAGAAAGAGCGATGGTAGATTTTCTGGTATTTGACTGATTAGTTACAATGGGATTTGTGATTATTTTATGCTAGCAAAGTATTTTTAACACCACTCGTGAAATCAATTATTGTTAAATTGTACACATTTTAGATATGTATTGAAAATTGCATAACGATAATGTACGTGACTGGATGGAAATCGTGCAGCCGACATTTCCAGTCATGTAGATTTGAGAGCCACATATAAAATTTTGCTTCCCAGATATCTATGAATTATTGATTTAAATTTGTAAGTCCGTTTTTCGTCGTGCTGTGCATCATAATGTGTAGCTGATGGAAGATTTGCAACGTTGTGCAACTGTATAAAAAAACGTTTTTGTTGCTTATCTGAAGTGCGAAAACGAATAAATCCTATCACCGCCTGAGTAATCAATGATTGCTTTATTAACCGGAAAAGGATGTCAGAAATTTAAATACTAATGTAACTTGTCGAAGACATTTTTATATGTGCATGGTTGCTGAGGCTCCGAGAAAGCTTTAAGTTAATACAAACATTTTGAAGACGCTATTGTTTACATTTGAGTAGGCATGTGTTTTATTTTGAAGAAAAATGTACTAAGTAGTACACAATAGTTCGAATATGAAAATAAGAATTGGAACACTATCTATGACAATGATGGTACATTATTATAATCAAGGTTGCGGTCTTGATATAAACACCTGACCCATTAATTATTTACATATGTCAGTATAAACTAAGAATTGTATAGTGTAGAAAGGGCAATTCGCCCTGAAGACCGGTTTCATCCTTATTGGGAACTTATCGTGTACTGGCCAGAATTTGCCGCGGACAGGACTCGAATCTGGGCACGTCTGCTTCGGAATCTGGTTCTCTAACCACTGAGCCATCCTGCCGCACACTACATCGCACACAATTTTCAGTTATATACTAACTAATGTAACTTGGTTTGTCTATTCTTCTTGATATACTGACATGTGCAAGTAATTAATGGGTCAGGTGTTTATATCAAAACAGCAACCTTGATTATAATAGTTGTTATTACCACCCGCGCAACCAATCTTCGTTTAATTATAATGATGGTACATTACCTGATCTGCGTTTTGACTAGCACAGGCTGAATTCCAGTTGTTTTGTTTCATGAATATAGTGCGATGGCCTATGGCAGCCGTCTTCATCAGTTCACTCATCATCACAAGTTTAAAAAAAACAAACTAATGAAGCAAGCGCGATATTTCCTCTAGCCACATCCTTCATACTTCAAATATGACCTTTCACTAGATAGTTGAGTGTCGTGTGTGTGTGTGTGTGTGTGTGTGTGTGTGTGTGTATCCATAACTGTTTTGTTCATCCAGATATGAATTTATTACTTGTCTTATGACGTAACTGATGTCTAGTGAAAGGCCAGTCTGATGTATAACTGAGAAGGCTAGAGGAAATACCGCGCTTGCTTCATTAGCGTATTTTTTAAACTGGTGATAATGGGTTAACTGATGAAAGTGGCCGCCAGTAGCTATCGAAATATATTCAAGAGACAGAACAACTGGAATTCAGCCTTTGTTAGTCACAACGCAGATCAAGTAACCTTGATAAGTCAAATTTCGCAATTTTTTCTTTCTTTTAAACAATGAAGGTACATATTGACGGTGTTCGATTTCTAGATCGTCGAGTTATGGGTCCTGAAAATTGATTAAGATACTCATGCTTGTGTCAGCGTCTGTCAATTACCCACATTTGGTTTGGTTTTTGCGTATTTGCGTCGAAATAAACCTCGATAACCCACCATTTTTGGCCAAAGCATGACTTTTCATCTAAAGAAAGCCAGTTATTATATTGCATATTATGTAAAAATTGTTTATGCTGACATTAGCCTATATAAAAATTAACCACAATAGCCTTGTTCTTAATAAAAGTAAACAAGTGGAAAACATAATAGTCAAATTCAGAAAAATCTAAATTATCCAAACGAAATTTTATTAGAATGATTAAAAAAAGGTTTTATTAACACAGTAACCTAAAATAAATCAATCTACTCAAAATCGCTTTGCCAAACTCGTGGAACAGTCATCTCCAATGACACGGGTCTCAGCCCCATCGAATTTAATTTTAATAAATTCTACACAATTCCATTCATAAAACTTACCAATTTTATTCTTCGAATTTTCAATAAAAATAAATTTTCGTCTGGACCTAATTAATGTACCACTCATTTGTTTTGATTTAACTTTTAAATTTTGCTTGCCGTTACAATGGACCATCCAAAGTCAATGGCGATCGATAAAAATGTGTTTATGCACAAATAATATTACAGAATGGACGCAAATTTAACTTTAAAAATTCTCACATATCGAATAATTAATTAAGATTATGTCGGAACAATTCCGATTACGTAACAGAAAACATTTTACGGTATTATTTGACATAATTCATGTAAAGTTATTCTAAAATATAAATTATATATATATATATATATATATATATATATATATATATATATCATAAAAATACGTAAGCGTTATTTGATTATATATATATATATATATATATATATATATATATATATATATATATATATATAATGCCTGTTTATTATGAGAATTGCATAATATTGCAAAAGCAGTTCAATTCCGTCGTACTCTGATGATGATAATGGAAGGTCGAAACGCGTCAGTGCGTGCGAATGGCGGTAGTTTTGTTATGCTGTTCGACGACTGGTTAAATACAATGGGATTGGTGTTTCCTTCGAGCTCTCAAACTTGATTTGAAGAATTGTTACCACCACCCGCGCCATCAATTATTGTTTAATTCATTTACTGGACTGGTTTGCTCTTTATTTAGTACTCAACAGTAGTTACGCTATTGCAGCCGCTGAAATCTGAAACCGCGAGTATCTAGCGCATACATGAAACTCATTCCCAATACTTCCGCAGCTGCGCATAGCATATAATTATAAATTATATAACAACTTGTATTTCCTATCAGTCTAACAATTAGGTGGACTCTCCTCATTTTACAAATATCAATACTAGAACTCTCATTATACGAGTAACATCATTCTTCTCAGAAGAACAGTTTCTAATTAAATAAAAAAGATAAAATTTGATTATATATATATATATATATATATATATATATATATATATATATACTACTTACTTTACTGCGGCTGACTCCTTTTGGAGGATAAGCCGGCTCCATTGATATCCCGGATTATACCTCTCCATGCCGGGTGGTTGGCAGCCATTTCGGAACATAAAGAGGGCCAATGACGCTCCCAGTGATGTGGACCATAAACATTGCGTAAACCAAGGTGTTCCACGTCCGATTTGATTGTTGCAAGCCATGTCTTCATTTGCCCATCTGGGCGGCGGCGGCGCCAGTTTGCACATTGACCTGGGTTCATCACCTGCCGTACCAGTTCGTCTTCTGGTTTGCGTAGTACGTGCCCGAACCATTTAGTTACTCTTTGATCGTATAAACTGAACAGAGCATAAAATGGGAAATGTAATTCAGTAATAAAAATTTTTATGTCCTTTGATTTTAATAAAATATAAATTCTTGTACATACGTATAAATATATTGAATTAAAATTTTATTCCTATATAGCTCATCTTCCACGCCACATGGGTCGCGAAATGTACAATCTTACACCAACTATATTTCATTAGTTAATTTTTGTAAACGAAATGGGATTATCTATTCGAATTTTATATTGGCAGTGATACTAGCAAATTTGCTTTGTTTGTTGCGCACCTAATAACAAATTAGTTCAAATACGGCCAGCAAGATAAACCAAAGACAGCACAAACGGAAAGTATAATGTCGCGCACATTCGTTTCGTGCTTATTGACGACTTATCAGAAGGAGCTGGTATTACGCCCTTTACGCACCATATATGTGGGTGTGGAATGTCGGAAAACAGTACGGTACAATCTCCTAGACAAATGTGTAAACCTGCAGTAGGGAAGAAAACTTCATATAAAGTCTTCGATAATGCGATTTCAAAACAAACTCACTATATCTAATATATATATATATACTGAGTCTGCGCGAGATTATGCTTTCCGTTCATGCTGTCGATGTTTTATCCTGCTGGCAATATTTTAACTGCTTTTTACTAGGTGCGCAACACCTAATACACAATTGCATATATATTAGTTCTCCGCCACAAACAGTTTCTAAATTTTCTATATTTTACATAATTATGTCAAGATTACCGTGAAATTTTATTACTAATAACGATCAAGCCAGAGTTTGTGGATTGGCTGGAGAAACAGGTGTTCAGAAAAAGTTGTAACTCTAAATTTTGGTGAACTTCAGCATACATTAAAACACATAGTTTTGGTACAATGTACCTAGTCGGCAACAATAGTGTCATTACTGCAGGTTTACACATTCGTCTAGGAGATTGTACCATCCTATTATTCCACATACCACACCAATATATATATATATATATATATATATATATATATATATATATATATATATATATATAGAGGGTAAAGGAAGTAATATCGGCTCCTACTGATGAGACGCCAGTAAGCACGAAACGAATGTGCATGAGATTATACTTTCCGTTCATGCTGTATTTGGTTTATCCTTCTGGTCATATTTCAACTAATTTGTTGCTTAAATGTTGAGTATTGGTGCTCAGTGCTGCCTTTCGTGTTGTGAATTTGATCGCATTTTTCTTGTGCGGGACAATTGATAGCTTAGTAGGTCGGTAAAATCTTGAATCCTATCCATTTTCAGGTTCACCGATTGTTGGCCTTGATTGAGTGGTTCTCAATTGTCCCTTCATTTTGAAGCCATCTATCAGCAGCTTGTCTAAATAAATATTTTTGGACAGTTGAGAGGTGGAAAGCCTTGCAAAAAAATACAACTGAAGATAAAGGCTGATCAAACTCCACGTGAATTTCTATAAAACAGAATATTGCATGCAGTGCGCGGATTTGGTGGCGCCGTTAATTACATGCACGACACAAAAGCATATGCTCTGGCTTAAATCCCAGTTTTGACAACTATGAGATTAATTAAATTCCTAGGTTGCGACATTGATACAAACACGATCTATTGCGTACATAAATTTGTCAATATAAATTAAGAATTGCATAGTGTAGAATAAGGCAATTCATCCTGTAGCTCGGTTTTGTCCTTATTGAGATCTCATCACGTACTGGCCATAATTTGTCTCGGGCAAGGCTCGAACCTTGGCACATGTGCTTCGGAATCTGTTGTTCTAACCGCTGGGCCACCCAGTCGCATACTACACATTATATTCAGTTATATTTTAAATAACTCGGTTAGTCTTTTTTATCTTTTTAGGTGGAGCTCATTTGGCATCCATTTAGACTTGTAAAAGTTCGATTCCTGTCCACTGCCAATTCTGGCCCGTACGAGATGAGTTTCTAATAAGAACGAAACCTGGGTCAGGTGCTTATATGAAGATCGCAACCTTTATTAAAGTAATTGCTATTCCCGCCCGCGCAACCAATGTTCGTTTAATTATATAAATGTTCAACTAAATATCACTTCACCATGGAGTGTGGCGTCTGATCAATAGTGGCAGACTTAGGATTGTTAGTTGGAAACTTTGGGTCTAAATGGATACCATATGAGCTCCACCTAAAATAAAAAAAACTAACCGAGTTACATTAGTTAGTATATATTTGAAAATAATTTGTATTATACGGCAGGGTGGCTCAGTGGTTAGAGCACCAGATTCCGAAGCAGACGTGCCCAGATTCGAGCCCTGTCCGCGACAAGTTCTGGCCAGTACGTGATGAGTTCCCAAAGAAGGGCAAAACCAATCTACTGAATGAATTACCTTTTCTACACTATAAAATTCTTAGTTTTTACTGACAAATATTTGTATTTAATGGGTCAGCTATTGATATCATGATCGTGACCTTGATTATAGTAATTGTCATTACCGCCCGCGTAACCAATGTTGGTTTAACTCTTAAAATTATATGACGAGTGCGATACTGGCCTATTTGATGAATGGTATGTGCTGTCTGATGCATAGATTCAAATCCTACTGTTTTACCTGAATTAAATAGTTTTATATATTTCATTAAATTTTGAAACAGTTACTTTCTATGCTTTCGACATAACCTCCAGAGTTTAAACGAATGAATCTGTTTATAATTACGCAAACTTTGATAGCGCGAGTTAATTAAATCCAAGATTAGCTATATTGTGCGACTGGTTGAAGTAAACAGGATTATTGTTTACACCAAGTTCGGAAATTTGATTTGAAAAAAAATTTTTGAATGGGATATGCTATCACTACTAAATGTTAAAGTTACCAGTACTACGTAGGGAGAGTATAGTGGTCGCGTTCATGAGTTCATTTTTCCAACCTAAATTTAGGCGTTTGTTACATGAAAACGACATTTCATTATATCATAATTATTTGGCACAAGCTAAATAAGTAATGATTTTTTTCAATTTGTATAACCCTCAAAATCGAACTAACTTGAACTTCATAACGACAGTTCTTTAAATCAAATATCCGAGTTTGAAGTTAACACCAATCCAATTGAGTTAAACCAGTCGTCGAACAACACAACAAATCTACCGTTAGTCACATGTACTGGCACGTTTCGACATCCCATGATGATGATCATCAGAGCACGACGGTAAACTGACTAGCGAGGATCAAACCGAAATGCATACATATGAAATACACAATAGGATATGCATCACTCTCCCATAGTAGTTCAGCGTACATTGTACTTGACTGGAAATGTCAGCTGGAATCATGAACATTAAATTTTTGCAGTTTTTGCCACACATATTTATAGATTATAGAATTAAGCAATCAATGATTGCGCGAGTGGTAGTAATTATTCTTTAAATCAAGTTTGTTACCTTGAAATAAACACTAAGCCAGTCTTCGAACGACATAGGAAGTTCGCAAACTTCATTTAAATTATTATTACCACCACTCGTGCAATCAATGATGAACACTGTATATATATATATATATATATATATATATATATATATATATATATATAATGCAATTTAATCATCATTGATTGCGCGGGTGGTAGTAACAATAATTTAAATGAAGTTTTTCAGCTCCCTATGTCGTTTGAAGATTGACCTACTGTTTATATCAAGCTCGCGAACTTGATTTAAAAAATTATTACTACCACCCGCGTAATCATAGATTGCTTATTTGCATTACCTAGTAAGCGAAAGCTGCAAAAAGTTACTTTTTGTGACCGCATAGAAATTGCGCAGCTGATATCTCAGTCGAGTGCAGTGTAGAGTTGAGAGGCGCATATCTAATTTTCCTTTCGATATATATACATTGAGGTTTGATCCTCGCTAGTCATTTTACTTCCGTACTCTGATGATGATCTTGGAGGGTCGAAACACGTCAGTACGTGTGACTGCCAGAAGTTTTGCTGTTGTGCGTCTGGCTAAATATAAATGGAATTAGTGTTTTTTCAAGTTCGTAAACTTGATTTAATGAATATTTACCACAACCCCAGGAATAAATGACTGTTTAATTCATTACATCACAACAAAGCAAACGACAGATTCTTAAATTTACATATACATTACAAAATAGTGCAATAGATATTTCCCGCGGCATTTTGCCATAAATGCAGCTTATTGTGAAGCTTGTAGTTTTAAACAAAGAAAAGTGCATTAAATATGGCAGCGTGAACTTAAGATAAGCGGTTGTTGTACACCTGGCAGTCAACTGCTTATTGTGGAAAAGGCGAAATATCCATTCGAAGGCCACCGAAACGGTAAACAACTATTATAACAACTATTTAGAAGCCATCAGTTTTAGGACAACGGGTGGATAGTAAATCAGACGGATGCGTAGTAAATATGCTAAAAAGCGTAGCTAAATGTAGTTTAGTTGAAAAGAAGGTGATCTAGACATGTAGGTGTGTAGAGTGGCAAACAGAGGGACACATTAATTTTCAAATATATTGAAAGATTGACACAACAAAATAGAACGGAAGGCAAAACTCCCAGACCGTCTTTCAGATTATTGAGAATACAGGAAAGTAAACTCGAATAAAGCTGAACAGTTATGCAATCAGTATTTGGTTTGAGTAAATAACAAGTTAAGTCACTGAAATCAAGAATCCGCAATGAGGATTTCGGTGACATACACAGAAAAAGTAGACGTGACAATAATGCTGGATGTTCAATATTGTACGACAGGTAGAAATAACGAATTGCTGATCATATTATATCTACATTATCTCTTGATATATATATATATATATGTATATTTATATATATGTATATATATTTCAGCCAATATATTAGTTATGCTGATGGTCCAACACAAATGTAGGTCTGAACGTCGGATTAGCAAAAATGCAATAAAATACACACCAATACATGTGCACGACTTGAAAAACGTGGTAAAATATTCTTACGCTCTGATCGGCGAGATAATTCTGGAAGACAACTTCACACAATATGGTAAAGCGACATATTTCATCCACAAGATGTAGGCAAAGCTGAACGTCAAATATTAATTCGTCAGAGAAACATGTCGCCGAAAGATATTATCCATTCACTACTTTAAATTTAAATTTAATTGCATCTATCATCAATAATGCATGCGTGCTCAATAAGAAGTTGGTTAATGTCGCACAAGAAGGATACACCACAATCAGCGTAAACAAAAGGTGTTCATTCGTTTTGTGCATACCGCTGGTTCTTAAGCAGGAGTTGGAACTTCGACACTAAGTGACTATATATTTAGTAAAACATAATTGCGAGATTCAAATAATCATCAATTATATATATATATATATATATATATATATATATATATATATATATATATATATATATATATATATATATATATATATATATATATGCTGTTGTATAATGGCGCAATGTACAGTCTTACAGACTCCGTGGAACAGTGCCCCAGTTCGGGCTCTACCAGGAGAAAAATTCCAGAGCGTATTTAATGTGATTCCAATAAGGACTAATTCGGTCTACTGGGTGAATTGCCTTTGCTACCTTATATATTTCTTAGTTTATAATGTAAAAAATATAATGTGATTGGTGTCTATTCCATGCTCACAAACTTAATATATATAATAGTCACCATCCACCCAAAATATATTTTTGTATTTGTTGGGATGTTTGGGATAATTGGACGCAACCATCTACTATAGTATTTAAAAAAAATTTATAATGGGCTTGAAGAGTAATCCAGGCCCCCACTGATGAATCGCCAATAAGCCCGGAACCTCTCTCTCTCTCTCTCTCTCTCTCTATATATATATATATATATATATATATATATATATGAAGATGAAAATATGAAAAGAATTGTCGAAACTTCCCAAGAAAGCAAAGAATCTTTACAAATTGTGAAAAACAAACAAATTTTACATCCAAAGAAGCAAGACTGCATGGAGATAATTTGGCATGAAAAGAAAAATTTAGGTTTTGTAATAATTTGGTTGAGATTGTTTCGTAATATACCTTAAAAGATCAGCGACATTATGCATAGAACGTTAAAAGATACTTTTAAAGCTGACTATATCTAGGATAGCTGAACCTTTTATGTCACCTACGATAGCAATTTTTGTATAAATTAATGACGAGGATTCACTTATCAAAACTTCATTTTACAAAATTTCGGATCGCTTAACGTCAGGCAAAAATAAATTTTAAGAAATTATAAATCGTTGAAAACGTTGTGCTCTATAGCGGAAATGTTTAAAAATCTGTCTTACATTTTTATCAAAATTTCCCAATGACAGTTAATCATATAACCACTATGTAAATACACTATATTGCTTAAATATGCAGCGTTAACTGTATCTTTTTTTAAATCGGCCGCATTAAACGAAGAATGCCTCCTATTATTTCATTGATTCCGGATAAATAATGGAACTTCCATATTATATTATGGTGGTCACAAGAGCATTTAGAGGCGAAAAAGTGCCTATTTTTTTCTGAAGCATTGTTAGAGGTGAAAAAGAACTATCGTGTCGATCAATTCAATTCACGAAAAAGTATTTAATTATTTGTGGTTTCACGCTCGTGAATATGAGAACATTTAACATCTCAATGGATGATAAGCATTTTGGACTGTGAAGTTTTCAGTGATGTTTTTTTAAATTATCTTTTTCCTAAATTATATCAAACTATCATTTTTGGTGCTGTTTGTCATGATAAGCGCAAAATTTTCATTTTTGCACATTTAACTAGCAAAATAATGTACAGTTTATACTAAAAAGTATGTTTAGAAATCGTTATATGCAATGAGCATAGTAGTAGTTCTTCTTCTTTAAAAAATAGTAATAATTTCAAAAATTGTATGAGGCAGAATCAACGGTTGCTAAAATGATGCTTAATTGGGATTCCGAAAAATATTGAAGGGATGGATACCACTTTGGCATTATCCTAAGAACAACCGAGTTGGTCAAAATTTGGTAAAACATTGATTTTTTACGATGTCATCTTTTCTCTAGCAGCGGAAACGATTTCTTACAAAATATTCAAAAACGATTTATTTCCATTTGTTAGTAGCATTTATTTATCAGAATTGTGATTACAAATTTTGACCCTTAACTTATTAAGCCGACCGAAAGGTTGTGATAAATTATTTTATTCCTATTTTGACAAACGCGAGACCATTCCCAGTTCCAAATTTTCCATCAAAAATTTTCATTACTCATTTTCTGGAACTAAAAACAATCCAGTGCTTGACAAAATCTGCACCAGGCAATAATGCAACATGCTGTATAGTGTAGAAAAGGCAATTCGTCCAGTAGACCGGTTTCGTCCTTATTGGGAACTCATCACGTATTGGCCAGAATTTGCCGCGGACAGGGCTCGAACCTGGGCACGTCTACTTCGGAATCTGGTGCTCTAACCACTAAGCCATCCTGCCGCATACTACGCACAATTTTCAGTTATTTGAGTGTAGTGTGTGGCATGGTGGCTCAGTGGTAACAGCACCATATTCCGAGGCATACGTGCCCAGATTCAAGCCCTGTCTGCGGCAAATTCTAGCCAGTACGTGATGAGTTTCCAATAAGAACGAATCCGGTCGATTGGATGAATTTCCTTTTCAGCGCTCTACAATACTTAGTTTATACTGAAAAATTTATGTACTTAATGGGTTAGGCGTTTATATCAAGATCGCAACCTTGATTGTAGTAAAATGTTATCACCGCCCGCGCAACCAATGGTATGTAAATGCCGTATAGCACCATTTTATCTTTCTTTTAACTGCGATATTTTGCTGCCTCACTTAGAAAAACGAACGATTTGATTCGCCATCGGGCGCAAACCTGTTTAACCTTTCTTTAATCGTTGAGTTAAAAATGGTGATGATCTCCGAATCGTGCCATTAAATTCAAATACTGATGCTGAGGCAACAACTCTGTGGAATCTAAGATTTTGATTAAGCATAGCACTGTTGAGATAAAATGACAATTACGTAAATACTTGAAATAATAAATTTTTGAATTTTGGTTGTTTTCAGTAATGAACGCTTCATATTATTACTACTTACGATAATTTCACAGCTAATTGAACAGAAAATCGATGGAAGGATCTCGGTAGATGAAAGCAGAGCATTAATATTGTGTTAGTATTTGTTATAAAAATGATAGCTCTACAATTGTAGTAGAGTTGTTATTAGAAGTCGTAGTATTATTTTTAATATAGTTAATGGAATAAACTTAATTCAATTTACACTCTGACATAAATGATAAAACAAAGCTGCATTATTTGCACAAATTCCAAATTAAAATTAATTGCTCTGTTTTGAGCTTAATTTTTGGATTTCGTGAAAACCAAAGTCAGGTCTATAAATTCGACAAATTCGATAGAATGAGAAAGATTTACCAGATGAAACAACGATAAGGCTTCAACAAGCGTAAAATGTAGCAAAATTTTGCCTTTTTTAAAGAATACGCATTAGACGCCTGTGTTCTGCTTGATTTTTGTAGGAAATTATATCGTGAGTGGTGATAAACACATTAAAATACTTTTTCAGTAACGCCAAGAAGTTTGCTTTGGATTTTGACTCTATCGTGTTAAAAATGCAAATATTAACGTTTTTTGGTCTATTCCGTCCAATTAATTAGTAACGTTACGAAGCAGCATCAAATTTGCTGTAAGGTATTCATAATAACATTTCGAAGGACAAAAGAAAATTTTAATTTTATCAAATAAAAACCCATTTATGCCTTTTCTCCTCAAATATCTCAAAATGTACACACACACCACACTCACACACACACACACACATACACACACATACATACAATAATATATATATATATATATATATATATATATATATTTATATAATGAAACGAAAAACATACAAAATATATTGTGACAAATAGGAATTTTAGAATAATTTTTGTGAATCATCACATGTAAATTTTAAAACAACTTCACCTTGCTTCTGTGTGTGCGAGATATTGAGAACCCCTTAAATGAGATAAGAAAGTAGATTGAGATTTGCGCACCTAGTAACAGATTAATTCAAATATGACTAGAAGAATAAACGAAAGTCAGCATGTCCCAAATTGAGAATTACAGCTACACATGAACACTTGTTACTCCAGAATATCCATACACGTTGAAATTGATCGATATCAGTTATCAATTGTCATGGTAACCATGACATCATTTAATTAAATATATAACAAATTATTTAAAATATGACTATTAGGATAAGCAAAGCTCAGCATAAACATTAGGTATAATTTCAAGAGCACAATCGTTTTTTACTGCCGACTCATAAGTAGAAGACGGTATTACGCGCTATACCCACCATAGAATTTGGCGAGCAGTGTGGGACAATTTAAAGGTACAAATCCGTACAGGATTGTGGAAACATGCAGTAGTGGAACTAACTTCATATAAAGCATTCGACAATGTATCTTCAAAGCCAACCTACTATATATAGAGAGAGA
>JAQBSW010009499.1:0-28462 GCA_029291075.1 Eudiplozoon nipponicum
TAATAATAATAATAATAATAATAATATATATAATAATAATAATAATAATAATAATAATAATAATAATAATAATAATAATAATAATAATAATAATAATAATAATAATAATAATAATAATAATAATAATAATAATAATAATAATAATAATAATAATAATAATAATAATAATAATAATAATAATAATAATAATAATAATAATAATAATAATAATAATAATAATAATAATAATAATAATAATAATAATAATAATAATAATAATAATAATAATAATAATAATAATAATAATAATAATAATAATAATAATAATAATAATAATAATAATAATAATAATAATAATAATAATAATAATAATAATAATAATAATAATAATAATAATAATAATAATAATAATAATAATAATAATAATAATAATAATAATAATAATAATAATAATAATAATAATAATAATAATAATAATAATAATAATAATAATAATAATAATAATAATAATAATAATAATAATAATAATAATAATAATAATAATTAATAATAATAATAATAATAATAATAATAATAGGAAATATTCATTGTCAACAGATAGCAATTTTCATTACATTTATATTTATAAATGCTTCCATTAAAACGAAACCGTACGTCTTTCGTGCATAATAAGATAAGCTTGAGTAGAGTGTGACCTGGCACCGGAGATGGTAATATGTCGTGTTCTACCGCTTTGACTATAATGTCAAAGGTCTCAAATGCTGCCTTAGCATTTGAATTGCTATTTGACCAAACAACTGACTTGGAACATACCAGCTTATCTTATTATGCACAAAAGACGTACGGTTTCGTTTTAATGGAAGCATCTATAAACAGACTGATGGTGTGGCAATAGGGAGCCTCTTATCTCCAGTGTTGGCTGAGATATTTCTAGGGCACCTAGAAAACACATAAATAAAAAATGACATAAGTAAATATGCTCTATATATATGGTACGTGGATGATATATTTCTTGTTATTAAGAACAGGTCGCAATCACGAACATTACTTCAAAGTTTCAAAAAAGCACATAAGAATATCGGTTTCACTTCAGAGCACGAGAATAATGATCTTCTGCCTTTCCTAGATATACTATTAAAATAAGAAACTAATGGTAAATTAAACAGAACAATTTACCATAAACCAACATGGTCTGCACAGTATTTGCATTACAGCAGTTTTGTGCTCTTTCAATATAAATTATCAACAGTTCGTGGCTGCTTTTCAAGAATTGACAGGTTGGTTAGTCAAGATTCAAAAGAAAATGAATATAATAAAGCAATAAACGATTTAATGTCTAATGGCTATCCCAGACAATTAATTGAATCAATTATTAAAAGGGGAATTAAACAGAAACAGACGTATTACTGGCCAGAAAAGAAAACAGTCTACCTAAACATCCCATTTAAGGGGGATGCAGTTTCCCGAATGGCACAAAAGAAAGTTGAAGCAGCATTAACACGCACATTTAATGCAGCTAAACTACAAGTGTTATTTAGGGTAACACACTTGCCTTTACCAGCAATCAAAGAGAAACAGCCGTCAATGTCGATATCAAATATTATTTACCAATATACATGCGCAAGTTGTCGATCAACTTACGTAGGCCGATCGACCAGACGATTAATTACTCGAATGAGAGAACATTGTAACTTAAACGCCTGTTTTAAATCAAATAGTGAATACACGTCTGCAATTGCGCAACACATCATCGAAACATCGCACCTATGTTCTCCAGACTTAGCATTCAAAATAATTACTAAATGAAAAAAAAGGGAGCTAGCCACATACGAAGCCTTATGGATAAACAAATTGCAGCCGGATTTATGCAAGCAGAAGAAGCATGTTCAGACATTGAGCTTGATCTGGATGTGACGCACGCAATTGATTGGTTAACGTTTTTTACACTCTCTCTATGATTACATAATTCTATCATATTTTGCTTTCCAATTTATATATAAACATATGTTCATTTGTAGATACTTCAGGAGATAATGACAAAGAAGCGTTTCTTGTATCTGATAAAATTTCTTTTTGTTTTATATATATATATAAATATATTTGTGTGTGTATATATTATTTATAATGATTTATTTTAGTTTTATGGGCATATATTCATATGCAATTATTTCTAGGAGTTGCTTAACTTCGCAATGTGCTTACTATTAATTTTGAAGACCATTAGTTTGTCCATACTATCTCTTCCTTTCTCTCTTTATTCTAGACTTAAGCGTCGCTCTGGCATTCAATCTCTTTTCATCTTGGTAATTTGCTGTGTCATATTTGAATTAATTTGTTACTAGGTGAGCAATATCTCATACGCAATAGTATACATTAGGGTTCTCCGCTTAAAATAAAACACAGTATTTGATATTCAAGTCTTTTTGGTTTTATCAGTATTGAATTTTTAACTTTAATTATCGTGACATCGTTACAGTACAGTTATAACAAAAATGTTCCATACTTTCTCTCTCCCCTACAACATTCTGCACACGAAATGAGATTATGTATTCCGAGGAATATTAGATAGCTGCAATTATACTGAAGTAAGGAATGGTCTACTAATTGAATGTTTTACAATTTTTCTTCATATTTAAGTCTCTTTATACTTTTTAATGTCATGTAAGTCACATCTAATCATGAATATCCTGAAATCTAGGTTAGTTCAGTGTCCATTCGCCGGTCTAAAATCTGATGACTTCAGGATTACCCCTTCAGAGGGATTTATTTCAGATTTCAGTTAAATCATTGAATATAACGTCGTAGACACAACAAATGTTAATAAAACCGCGGAGCAACACCTCATCAATCAGTACAAGCGACAATCAAGGCATTTTCGATCGTTCAGTCGATATTCTCAAAAGAAATTGGTGCTATAATCACCAAAATAATTTCTATAATTGTAGAAATTGCCGGCATAGTTGTAACATATTTTTTCTAGATTTCTAAGGCGTGTCTTCCCTCACAGCCAGAACTATCGGGAACGCTTGCTTCTGGCTAATTTTCTCCCGCTATGGTTTGCTCAACACTTACGAGTAATCACTTTTATTCATAAGATCGCAACTTGCCTATCAATGTCAGATTTTGCTCATTCAAGTCACCACTGCGCTACGCGCTATAGCAACTCTTCAATTCAACTCAACCATACTGCTAATATATTCAACAAAACATATCTCTTTCAAATGACATTTCAAAGGGTCATGAACGACGTACTTCGCGACGATGCCGCTAACCGTATGTCATATTTTGATGACATAATATTATTCAGTCCAGACCTATAACCTCACGCCAAGCATTTACGAAATGTCCTCTAACACTTATTAAATCACAGACTCAAGATCAATTATGAAAAGATGCAGATTGCAACTACATCCATGGATTTCCTAGGGCATCGTATTACCCTTCAAGATATACAAACTTTGTCGCCGAAGGCAAATTCCATCAAGAATATTTAGTTACAAAAGACTTTAAAGGAACTACAACAAAATTTTGTGAGTTCTTATCTAATATCGCAAGTTCCTTCCCGGACTATCAAAACAAATTCATCGTTATGTAAGCACCTGCAGAATCTCCACCATTCCTTGGTCACCTGAAGACGAGGAATTACTCCGTCTTGTCATCAATTCGTTAGCAAATGCCACAATGCTAACTCATCTAGTATTCCGAGGACCATTTCTACTCACAAACTTTGCTTCTGAATTTGCTATTGGAGCCACTATGGAACAAGATATTGACTGAATTTGGAAGCCTATCAGTTTTTACTCGAGTAATCTGCAACCACTAGATATTAGATACGAGACTTTCGCTCGAGAACTTCTCGCCATCCATGATGCAGTGCGCCACTTCATCAGCATCATTGGCAGCAGTAGATTTGTTGTTTTTACAGTTCATGCATCATTAGTTACCGTTTTTCAAAAAGCGAAACACGATTGTCACGTCTGAGCGAATGGAAATTTGACACCTTTGATGTTAAGGGCGAACAAAACATTATTGCACACGCACTTTCCAGGCCAGACGTCTCGCTTCAACTATCTTCGCCTTCACTATTCTCAGTCAACTTTGTGACTCTCGGTGAACCTGCACTAACGCCATCCCTCCTGCGAACAGTACAGCGCGATGACACTCATATTCAAGGATCAGTATGCGAAATGTAGCACAGCAGAGCCCATCTCAAGAAGCTCTTTAACAAAAATTATCATACGATTTTTCTCGGTCATGAAGCCTTCGGCTCTAAAACTTATTTAGCATTACTGCACCATTGTCTCTTTTCAGTAGTTCTGACTAAATTGCAATATCTGAGACATCGGTGACTAGCTCAAATGACATATCCAATTTTAGAGGTACTAGGGTGTCTATTTAACTTAGCGTTTCCTTAGCACTATGGAATTTATCTCAATATTTCTGGCTCATGTTGATTGGCCAGTACTTACTGATCGTACTCTTTTACAAATGAGATGTCGTGTTAACGATCCGAACATTCCGGCTAGACATTGAATGAATCAGTAATAGCTAATCATGCCAATGTATCTACGCAGTTGGTGCACGGTCTATGGCTCTATTACATCCATGACTGCTTGGATCTTATCTTCCAAAGGTTAAATAACCACCTTGAAAAGTGTATATCTAAGACGTGTGGCCTAAGAGCAGCCTATATTGCTCATATTGTGTTTGACCACTAATCCATACTAATCCAGCCTCGTCAAATAGGTTTTCAAATATTGTGGTGTCACTCACGCGACCGACTAAAAAATATTCTGGAGGACTTCATCAGCCAAATGATGCAATATTTAACTGGTATTTTTCAAACGAAAGGGCATTCTAAGATATTTATGCCAACCCCTTCTTAGAAATCTGACTTTAGTGAGTCATAAAGAATATTGATCCCTTGGTATCTGATAATGCATCTTTTGGAGGTCTAAAGTTGAATAAACATCCTATCAAGTTATGTATTGGATCAAAGTGCTCTGGTTAGGGAGAGAATAAGAGTCAACCTTAAACAATGTGTTCATTAGACGATATTTCCCACAAATACTTCATTGTTCAGTTCAAGTTTTGGAATCACGACTATTTTGGATTCAAAGTTGGAATTTAACCGACTGCAAATTCCCCCTTCGCACAGTTGGGTAAATTCAGGTTTCTGTTACCTCATTTGTGTCAAATGCCCTACTCCTGACTTCAATTCTTTTCGTTTGGCAATAGAAGTTTGACACACCGCAAGGTATTTCTCGATGATATCAGCGGTCGTTCGCGACTGTGGGACCGAGTAAACGGATTGATCTTAACAATGTGTTTTCAGACTCATTATGTGTTAACGCCCCCTCGCCAACTCTAATCGTCCTTGTTTTTATGTATAATGACATATGGAAATGGGTTAAGAAATCCATCTTATTAATATGGTCCTTGAAGTCGGCTAGCAGAAAATGCTACTAAAAAGTAGATTTGTGTTGCAAAAATACCGACAAATATTTCATCTCCATAACATCTATCAAACTACTACTAGCTACCCATAGCTAAAAATCAAATATGGTGAAATCTGCCTTCACCATATCTGACCTAACGAAGCTAAATTCAGCACCGGTGCCAACGAGGAATTCCAGACAACTCAATTCATCTCAAATGATGAAGATATTTTTAGATATCCGGCAAAGTTATCAAAATCTCTACTTATGCAAAATCTAAGCTTCTTGCCGGCTTTTCGATGCTTTCTTCTTGCGTCGCAACCTTCGTTCTCAGATAAAGTATGTCTTTTATAGGCACATCAAGGAGCCTTTACAATGCAACCTCCAAATAGCTTCTACTAGCTGGGGTTCTCTGCTTTTCCCGGTAATGAATTCCTCTTACCTGATTTATTGTTGCCTTACCTTCTAGATCCACCCAAACGCAAATAGGAACAGCCTTTTCCATTACACTTGGCACACAGTACAAAATCGCAATTTGCCTTGTACCATCTGCGTGGACCCTCAAAACAATTGAGCGAGCGACTGTCTCGACGCCCAAATTATCTATAGTGACACCGAGATTACGATCTATTCTTCGTCTAATCTTCAATTTAAATTTACAGACAGAAGAGGTTCTTTATTTGTTTTCACAATATATACCAGTGTTTCATGCTGTCTTTATACGCTGTCCAACCCTCAGAGTTTACTTGGCCAATCACCATTTATGGTCTCTAAACCTGGCTGCTAGTCTAACTGTAAAAATAGAATTCAGCACATCTTCAATCCGGAAGCTTTAAAACATAGGCTTTCATAAAATTATGAAGGAAGTTGACGCCCCAACTTTTCTAGGTGCAACAACTTGCACATTTGTGCTGATTTTCCCGGATGATATCTCCTTTAAATTTTGACCTTTAAAACTCAAAGGTATTATCTCTGAAACCGAACATGATGGTTCTAAAATTCTCTGTTAGAGCCATCTAAACCTCAAATAATTTCTCCATTGAGACCACAATATGATAAACTTTAAATCGAATTTTTGAATCTCTGACCAACTCTAAATGATTTTCACGTTTATACTTTGGCAAACTAATGATGTTTGGACCAGCGTCTTCGCCGTATTTTGTAGAGATTATAGGCATATTAACTAGTGAGAACCCAAAAAATGTTTATTCTTTATCAGTCTTAGTGTTTTGGTAGAAATCTAGTGTGTGCTGATCGATATGTGAACTGGCGTTTCAGGGTTAATCCTTCATTATTGTTTCCAATATGCCCAAATATGAAAATAACCTCGCGGTAGAAAGAATATATTGTGAGAATCAAAATTGTAAAATTAGTACACGAAGAGAATCTCCCGCAAGTCAGGAAAAATATACTTATAACTAAAATCACGCACAATTCAACCGTAGAAAAACTCGATTGTAAACGAACATTTTCTTTTTCAATTATATTAGTTTCAATTGGTCACGATTTACAGCAACTTGTGCGATATCAACCCTGATAGATTTGGCAAATAATCTGTCATTAAATTCAGATGTAAGCTGATGTACCATTATTTCATGACGTTGTAAGTCATTCATCTGCTCAATCCTTACGGGTTCATACCTTGTTTCAAACTTTCCCACTAAATGCTTAAATGAATTAGCTGGTTCATTGTCCATTATAAGTTTCCTGAATCTGGAGAAGTTCTTTTTCACTTTCTCAGTCAATGACTACCACGCCGAGACAAACGTTTCCGTTGGGTCGGTAGACCTTCTTACCTTAAAAACAAATTTTGCGATATCAAACCACAATCTTTGCTTGTCTGGTTTGTACGTGGTGAGACATAGTAAACGGCCCGGCTGGAAGTAAGTGCAGCGCGACGTTACTAAGAAGACCTAGTAGAAATCGGAAAGCAAGCAATGTCGATGGCCATTAACAATGTCAGAATAGTATTCATCAGCAAATGCCGTGAAAATTTATGATTTTTGCAGTAGCAAAAGTGTCTAGAGGTCATTCTAGACACTTGCTCTGTTTTCAGGTTCATGGTCAGGTGTTCCTTTGTGTAGATTCACTGGAATAAGTAGAATTGTCAAAACCGGATAGGTGAGTTACTGTTCGAGAGCTTAGAATTGTCTGCTTGAAGATCTGCGGCAACACCTTGATGGCTGGCACACGTAGAAATCCGATTAATAGATGATCTATTACGTATGATTATTTGTGCAGCAACATGAACGTTGACCTTACCGAAGACTAAACGATGAGATGACACTGCGTGGTAAACGCAATCCATAAGTTGGCGTAGGTAGACTGTTAAGAAGAGAGAGCGACAGCAATCCCACGTAGCGAGCAGACCAGAAGTGTGTGTCGTAGTAATTGCATCGTGTTTATATAGATTTACAATCTCACGCCATTGGTCACAGACAATTTTGAGCGTATTAATTGGTTCATCATATTAAAATTTGTATTAGATTTTGGCAATATGTCAGCGAATTGATCTGAGTCGTTACGTCACTTTTATCTGAGAAAAATAATAGTTAAAAGAAAAAAATCCTCTTGGCGAAGCTTGATTAGTAATGTGAGGCCAGTCCTAACCCAATTAAGAAAATGGTTATTATTCTAAACATAATTAAACTGTAGGCGTTTTGCGGGGTTATTTTTTCCCTACATATAAATGGTATCTGCTGTTGAGATCCGTTTTATGATCAATCCCCGGCCTTTTCCCGATGGGTGATGTGAGAAGACTAATACGAATGATCACAAATGTATTGTAAATAACGTTGCATGTAAGTTCATAAGTAGTCCAAATTGACCGTGCTCTAGACGGCAATAAAATGAAATTGTTTACACAATTGAATTTACTTGATTTTCGGATTGCGTACCAAAATGTTTGAATCCACTGTCATCATGATTTCCCGTAAATATTGTTAAAAAAAGTTGAATATATTATGCACAAGCAATTATTCTTTCACAAATGTCTGAATTGTGGTTAATACATATAACCGATTGAAAATATGTGATGATATGAGTAAAGTCACTGGTAAAAGTTGTCACTGGTGATAAATAGATCAATATCGTGTAAAAACATTCAGTGAAATAACTTCACAAATAATTAGTTCACTGTTTGCTATAGTTTTAACTTATTTAATTATAATAATCCATTGTACTCTGAAATTCGGACAGGTATAGTTAGATGCGAACAGTAAATCACTTGCATAAACTGCGAATAATCCAACTGAGAGAAATAAATCCACTATGACACTATAATCCACCGCATGTTCACTGTGTATTGCGCGCGAGTGTGTATATTTAATAAACAAAACCCTATAAATTACAATTAAAATTGCAGTTCAAGAAATCTCAATTAAGACTGCTTGAAACTAACAGAGATTGTTTCTAAATTCACAGTTAAGAGAAATATTGTCTAAAAACAGAGTTAGATTATTTGACCTTAAAGAACACCATATTTGTCAAAATTGAACATCGTTGGGTTGTAACGCGGAGCCGCGTGTTACAAAACAATATGTATAGTCATGATGGGCTAGTGCATACATGTTTATTGCTTCAGCAGTGATATGATTCCAAATAACCACTAGTAACTGCTGTACAGATTGTTAGTTGTAGTAGCCGGCCTTACCGTGTGGAGTAAATAGAGCAGTGTGATAAGGTTTGAGAGATGCAGCTTGAAAATTGAAAAGTGGATTGCTACTGAAATTTCCAGGTTTAAGTTGTAACCAAGGTAGGCTGGATCGCAGTCAATCTGAGTTCTAATAGGACCAAAGAAGCTAGAGTGAGATAGACGTTATTGTCATGGTATTCGTAGTGAATGTGTACTGTGTAACTGATGACGTTGCAATATGCAGATTAATGGCAAATACCATGATATGAAGCCGGTGACTACTTAGCGTTGCTACTCAAAACGTTAACTGTAAGTGGCTTCGCATACCGAAATAGACAGTGTGAGCTCAGGTGTGAGCCATATGTTGGAACAGTACGATGTAAACAATATATGAAAATCCAATGATAAGGACAAAATTGTACTCGAGCATTGCCCCAGAAATGGCATAATACCGAAGAACTGCTCAATAATGCTACAAAATTGTTTTCTAAGTACTGCTGGTTATACCGCTTGAGACGATTGAGTGTTAGAAAAGTATTGAATCATGTGGATCCATAGAGATCACGTCACATGAAATAGAGCGCACATGGTGTGCAAAAATTTAACATTTGATACATAGAATAACGAATAATTAACGTAAAAAAAGTATCAGCCACACCTAATGCAAGGCAATTTATTACTACGTTGCGATTGTAGGCACGTGGAGATAGAAATGCATAAAGAAGGTTGTACGCCGCCAGGATCAGGCGGTTCGATAAAAGGTTTCAACCTGTTTATGCTTACCTACTTAGGTTTCACATCTTGCATGATGATGAAGTATTTCAGCTGTCTGAACAAAACCATGTAAGAACCGCGATACTTTGTTTGTAATGGTGTAACAGCAGCGTCGTTACGAACGAGTACGCTCTTGCAGCTGTGGAGCTGCGGGTAATCGAAGACTGGTTGAGGATTATGTCTTGGCTGCTGGTCAGACATGTTACCAAAATGAAGTGAAAGACGAGAAGCTCCAAATTGTGGGTCAAAATCTTCGTGTAGTAAACGTGGAATCTGACTAGTTAGATGTAGGTCCATGCTATATAAGAGTTAAAGCGTAGAGGCTTTATTAGATCTAAGTATACAAGAACGCATAGAAAGTTGGACTAAAGGTAACGAATCGACCAAGTTTCCATTAATGGACGAGGGTGCTAAAGCTGCTTTGAATTCACCGAGCATTCTTTCTAACATACCTTTAGATTAAGGGTTGGTAGGCATTCGTCTGGTGTAAAGTGCATCCAATGACCCGCAAGGTAATTGTGAATCGTTTAGATGAGAAGCAAATGCCCCTATCAGTAGTGACTTAGTTTGGAACACCATAATGTGCGATCCATGCAGAGATAAACCCATTAATGACTTAGTCTGCTGAAATGGTGCCAAGATGTAAAATCGCAGGCCATCGAGTAAATCAATCACTTATTCTTATAATATAGATAAAACCTTGATTCTGAGTCAGAAAAACTTATATCGATTTTGACGATGAATAGGTACGAAGTATTTGAGATAGGTTCCAACTGAGAATAAGTATGCTGGATTACCTTGTGTTTCTGGTAAATAGCACACTCGGAGACACATTACTTAGCATTCTGCCTGAGTGCAGGACTCCAGAAACGTCCTGTAAGAAGTTTTACCGTCGCCTTACTCCCTGGGTGAGAAATTAAGTGGATGAAGTCGAAATTCGTTCTCTGAAGGCTGGTTGTCCAAACTGAGATTTTGAGTTGTGTACCCGTAATTTAAACAATGGCTAAAACTTCCCAGATTCGATATACCAACTTGGTGGAATGACGAGCTACTTGTCTTTGAATATGAGTGTCATCGCGCTGTTCTGTTCGCAGGAGGAATAGTGTTAGTGCAGGTTCATGGATTCACAGAGTTGACCGAAAATGGCGAAGGCAAAGATGGTTGTAGGAAACTTCTGGCCTGGAAAGTGCGTCTGCAATAATGTTTTGGTCGCTCTTAACACGAAACATGTCGAATTGCTATTTGCTCTGATGTGATGCAGAAGTTCATCGGGTTGCGCAACCGGGTCATATAGGCAAATAGACTGGGAATTGCGAATAGCGTTAACGTTCTTGCTGTTTCTGTAACATATTCTTCGTGGACGGAAGGAGTCAAAATAAACCGCAGTACTAGGGGTTTTAAAGCTTATCTATTTTGTGCGTGAAAAATAAAATCTGTAACCTTATTGATTGTTGTTATCTAGGGAAGCAAACTGGCCTCTGTTTGGTAAATTCTCCGAACAATGCTGGAAAGTTAGACAATTGTTGAAGTACTATTGTTGATTATCATACCAATTTTTAGTGAAAATCGACAGAATGATCGAATTTGTCTCGATTATTGTTTATGCTAATTCAGACAGTGCTGATCCGCTGTTTTATTATCATTTGTCCTGTCTATGACGATCTTTCAAAGATTTTACTCTAATCTGAAATGGATCTCTCCAAAGAAGATAACCTTATGTTACTGGATGTGACAAAGGCGTATGTTCTCCGAGCTAACTTAAAGTTCAGGATATTCATGTTTGGAAGTGACTTACTTAAAATGCATAAAGGGAATTAAACATATATAAATAAAAAAATTTATAACATATGTGCCTTGTTAATATTGAAAACTAATAACTGAGCGCTTATCAAAATCTACCGCCACTGTTTGAACTCAAATTGAAATGCAGAATGTGGTACAACGCAAGCAGACATAAGAAGTTGAGCGATTCACCCGCAGAAGACTTTTACAAAGAAATTTTCAGAAACAGGATTGGACGAACAGTACAGTTGGTGGCTCTTATTAGGACCGGAATTGCGTTCTCTGTCAAGTGCGGAAACAGTTAGTTAGTGTAGCAGTGTCCAGAAATACTCCTAGAAACTTGAGACTAGCTCTGGTTGACTGGCTGATGTTCCTTCTGTTGTGGCGTTGAAATCGGCGGCGAGAGAATGTGTGAAGGCTGCGTATTGTCTCGTTGAAGCTCTATGACAACACCGTGGAGACTGGCACACGTGAAGGTCCATTAAGTAGATGTTGCTCCGTATCACTAGTTGTGCAGCAACAAAATTGGCGTGACTGAAATTGACACTGTAAAGCAAGTCCAAAAGTCAGCGTAGGTAAAAAGTCAGTATGACATTATACGTGAATACTGACAAACACGAAAAATGCGCCGTGCTTATATAGCGTGAAATCGAAAGCTCGCATGCCATTGGTTAACGGCAAATATTGCTTGTTTTAATTGGTGTCGCGTATATTAAATTTGAAATTCATTTACGCAATTTGTCGGTGAATTGTTCTTGAGCCGTTACATTAGTTGACCTCAATACATTTTATCATCATTCCTGTAGAGGCCCCTAACCTATTCGAGTCTGAGAGCCCCATAGATGCCAGATCGCTTGAAGTCCTAAAATTTACAGTAGAGTCTGATATGCTTATATTTCCATTTACATCTGCTAGATTCAATTCCGCAATATCCTGCACTAACCTACTTGTGTCCTCAAATTTAATATCGGTCTCCATGTCTTATTAGTTTAACAATTAAATCGACACTTAATGTTAGGCAATCGGAATGCGAAAGTTGTATCGTAATAATTCCCGAACAAATAATCTGGAAGGAGATATACGTGAACAACAGAATAATCAAATTACCTGTTCCAGAACGTCCCTTCTATGTGTGATTCAATATCAGAATAAAAGGCAATTATAGTAGGAATATATTGTTAAGATGTATTCGTGTTACTAGAGAAAAAATGTTAAAAATGCAGCAGACCAAAAGATGTTAAGACCAGTCGAGGTGCGAGACACTCGAAAACTGAAAATGGCGCACAATTCAAAGTCAAGTATTTAAACACAGAATGTTCTGGAAAAAAATTATTTTTAAATAAAATTCGTTACAATCAGCCATGGTGGTTTAAATTTATCAGTTAATGTTATTTTACATTTGGCGGAGGATTTATCTTCCTCCACATACACCACCTTCTCAAAACGGCTAGTAATAGACGTAATCATGATTCTTCGGCTGACGTGGCACTCTTCCAGAACGAGTTGTGCTTAATGGCGCCCCTGAAGTCGTCATCTCGCCCGGTACAATTTTCATTGGTTCTTCCAAATCTGGTATTGACAAATAGTTTTCATGCTGTGATCCAGTAGAATAAGATTTTACTATATTAGACAACGCATCTTCTGAGTTCTGCATATCGTTATGTGCCTGTATGGTGGGATTGCACACAACAGACTCGCCCATAGAACGACGATCATTGAACGCATCTGTGAATTCAGTGATACCGTCTATCCAGATTAATTGAGGAATGCAACGAACCAACGTAACACAATCCTCAATGCCATTTATTTCTATGATGACATTCTTGTCAGTCATCCTTTTGACCTTGTATGGTCCTTTATAAAATGGTGTCAGGCAATTCTTCCTATTTTTATTAGTTGTATACACATGCAAAGCCGATTTTAGATCAGAGGACACATAGCATTTGGTTTTTGCTTTTCTAGACTTGGTCGGGGCCAAACGACACATCTTGTTTCTAAGTGCTCCTACAAACCAATCTACATAACTAGAAGCCCAATTAAGACTACTTGGAGTTTCTATTAGAAGATCTACAGGCAAACTTAATGGTTCTTCATAAACCAGTTCTGCTATGTAAGTACCTAATTGTGCCCTATATCTGTTGCGCATGGCGAGTAGTACTATAGGAAGATAGTGTATCCAGCATGTTCCACTAGTACACCTTAATGCAAGCTTTCAGTTTACGATGCAGCCTTTCTACCATCCCATTCGCTTGTATGTAATACAGTGTTTCCCATGATGTTGAGCGATCTTACGAAAAGCTCGGAAATAAATTGACTACCACGGTCACTAGTGACCTATTCCGGAACACCATAACGCGATATCCAATTATGTAGAAACGCGAGCAAAATTTTTTGTGCATTCATGTCTTTAAAAATCGCCACTTTAAATTGACGACTAAATCTATCTACCATAGTCAGCAAGTATTTGTTCCCATTAACCTCAGGCATCTCGACAATGTCTATGTGTACGTGTCTGAACCGTCCAATTGGTATCCCAATATTCTTTATCTCGGTTCTGGTATGTCTCCACACCTTACACGTTTGACACTTGGCACAGGCTCTTACCCATACCCGTATGTCTTTAGACATGTGCGGCCATACGTATCTGTCGTTGATCAATCGAATGGTGGCTTTAATGGATGGATGACCCATGTCATGTAACACTTGGATAATCTTGGCCCGTAACTCCAACGGCACATATGGTCGTGGTTGACTTCTAGATGTTTCGCATAACAACCACTTGCCACTTATGAGCTTACGAACATATCCTGGCCTTTTGGACAAAACTAATGTAAAGGGATCCGATCCTTGCGCTTCCTCGATTTGACTAACGAAATCATGCATTGATTCATCTAAACTTTTCAAAGGACCTTGAAATATCAGCTCGACATCAGCTTCATTCGGTCGGCTAAGTGCATCTGCTACCACATTCTCCTTACCAGCAATATGAGACACAGTGAAATCGAACTCTGCTAACCGTGTCATTTGGGAATTTACTCTACGAGAGTAATTAAGCCTAGCTGTTTTACCAAGTATGCTGATCAATGGCTTATGATCGGTCAATAACTTAAACTTATGACAATCTAAGTAATATTCGTAGTGTAGCACTGCGGCATACACTGCTAGAAGCTCTTTGCCAAACGTATCATAACGTTTTTCTCGATCATTAAGCTTACGGCTATAAAACCCAATCGGTCTTACTATGTTCTGATCTCTCTTGCTGTAGCACTGCCCCTAATGCCACATCTGAGGCATCTGTGATTAGTTCGAAAGGTTTTACCCAATCTACAGGTGCTAATGTATTTACGTCACTTAACATATCCTTGGCCTTTTGGAAATTTTCTCGGTCTTCTTGACTCAAGTTTATAGGCCAGGACTTCTTGATCGTGCTCTTTTCACGAGTAAGATGGCATGACAACGATCCAAGAATTCCGGCTAGATCTGGAATGAATCGACGACAATAGCTGATCATGCCCAAGAACCTTCGCAACTGGCGTACGGTTCGGGGTTTCGTTACGTCCTCTATAGCGTGGATCTTATCTTCCAAAGGTTTAATTCTGTCCATGGAAAGTATATGACCAAGGTATTTAACTGAAGAGCAACTGATATTACTCTTATTAGGTTTGACCACTAATCCATATTGTTCCAGTTTGGTCAAAACCGTTTCCAAATGCGAACGATGTTCCTTTCGCGAGTGACTGAAAAAATTATTATTTCGTCTATATATACCCTCGCAAATGGACAATTCTGAAGGATATCTTCAGTCACACGCTAGAATGTCTGACTGGCATTTTTCAAACCAAAAGGCATTCGAAGAAATCCGTGCGATCCCCCTCCTGGAAATCTGACTGCGGTGAGTGGTATCGAACTTTCCTCCATTGGTACCTGATAGTAAGCTTTCTGGAGATCTAAAGTTGAATAAACCTCATATCCCATTATATCTCGTAGTAAGGTACTCTGGTTAGAGAAAGGATAAGAATCACCCTTCGTCACTGAGTTTAATAGACGATAATTCCCACAAACCCTCCATTGAACTGGTTCAGGATTGGGAACTACCACTATTGGGAAGGCAAAATTGGAATTTGACCTTCTACAAATCCCCTCTTCACTCAATTGGTGAAATTCGGACAAAGCAACTTGTTGCTTGTGTTGTGTCAATGGTTGAGCCTTCGGTGAACAAAGCAATGGAGCCACCAATTCTATCTGGTGTTCTACTCCTCTCTTCCAACCTATCCTTTTGGCACTGAAAGGTTGAAACACTGCTAGGTGCTTCTCGATTATATCGGCAAAGTCATGTGCGACCGTTGGACTAGGTAAAAGAACCGTTATAACTGCCGATGTGTTAGAATCACTAGGTGTTGATATCCCTACGCCTTCTGCGATAGTCCTAACTATGGGGTCTAATGTCAGCTTAAAATGTGTCAAGTAATCCATGCCAATGATATGGTCCTTGACATCGGCTACCAGAAAATTCCATCGGAAGGAAGATTTCTGGCCTAACGTTACCGACATTTCTTTCATCCCTTTCACTCCTATCGGACTACCGTTAGCGGCCCATAGTTGATAATCAAATGTGGGGCAATCTGCTTCCACCACGTCTGACCTAACTATGCTTACCTCAGCACCCGTATCGATAAGAAAATCTAATCCAGATAATTCATCTTTAATAATGAACTTGTTGCTGGACAATCCGGCAATGTTTTCCAGATCTCCGCTTAGTAAGAATCTGACCCTCTTGCCTTCTTCTTCGGTGCTATTTGATCTAGTCGCATCTTTTGCTTTGAGTATGCCTTTTAAAGGCAAATCTGGGAGCCTTTGCAATGGAACACCCCTACGGCTCCTACTAGCGGGGGTTTCGTCCTTTTCTCGGTGATGGATTTATTTCTACCGGTTTAGTGCTTCCTTTCCATCTGGGTCCACCTAATCGCGGGTATATACAATTCCCACCTTGGCACTTCGCACTGCGTCCGTATTCGCAATGTGCCTTATGTTGTGTCCACCTATGTTTGATGTTCCACGAATTTGGATGTCGTTAGTGTTTATTATTAACGTGTCGTCTAGACGAGCCTTAATTATGCCTAACTCGTCCGTTAAATTCTTCATTTGAGACGCCAGTGCCTGAATCAACGTTTCGACCCCATCAGAAGACATATTTAATTGTGCCATAAATGCTTTATTTTTACTCAATTATATATAGAATTTTGCACGCACAACAAGAATCTATTTAATAAAACAAATTTACACATTAATTAATATATGTTCACATCAGCTCAACGTCTGCTTTTCTCATTGTGCTGCCTGCTTACTTCTTATCCGGGCGCTTCTGCGAGGAATTTCTGTTGAAATAATGTCTGCCTTAGATAAGACCTTTTGCTCATTATTTGTCTTAAAGGTGGCTATTGCCACATCTTCCCCCCCCTCAGGAATCGGCTTTCGCACTCTGCTTAAACGATCCAGTGCCACAGCTCGTGGTCCATCGGGCAGGCTAACAAAAACAGTATTGTGCTCTGCGTCCACCCTCTCCACGCGATACGGCCCATCATTGACAGCCTGCAGTGCATTGGGCTCGACCTTCGCTACCATTACATAGTCGCCGACCTTTAGGCGAGTGCGTGTCGGTTGCCTTGCATAGCCTTGTCGCTGTGTGGCGCCTACATATTCAGTTAACTGTTTTAGTCGTTCCTGAATATCCGCTATGGTGCAGCGCTCATGGGATCCTTGGATTACCGGTTCACCTGGAAGTCTTATGTGTCCTCCATAGACCATGGTCGTTGGAGCGAATCCTGTAGCTGTTGAGACAGTAAAGCGCATGGCCCGCTCGACCAAATGTAATTTGTCTCTCCACGTTCCCGGGCTCTCATGGCACCAGCATCGCAGTACCTCTTTCATCGTCCTATGTGCGCGCTCAGCTGTCGCATTGGTTTGCGGGTGATAAGTGGCTGTGCGGGAATGCTTTATGTCAAGGTCTTTGCACCACTGATTAAATTCTTTCGACTCAAACTGTGCGCCTTGATCGGTGACAATAACTTGTGGGGTACCGAATCGACTGAGCCATCGCTCTTCTAAGCACGTTATAATCTTTTCTGTTGTGATCTTCTTCAGTGGTACAAACTCGACCCATCGGGTAAACTTATCGACCATGGAAAACACATAGGACACGCCACCGCGAGCTACTGGCAGTGGACCTACCAGGTCGATATGCAGAAACTCGTTCCGTGCAGTAGCATTGAAAGCAATCGGAGTGACCTTTTCTCGTTTTTGTGGTTTACAACGTTGGCATGTAGTGCACTGTTGACAATAGCTACGAATTTCTTTGGACATACCAGGCCAATACAATCGTGACTGCAATGTCTCAATGAGCCGCCCAGCGCCGGGATGTCCCAACGTTTCATGCCAAAAGGCCATTAATTCTGTTCTTATAGATTCTGGCACAAACCATTGCACTGTTTGTCCTTCTTTCCGCACCAACAGGCCGTTCTGTAGACTCAACGTTTTATATGGTGCCAACACCACTGTGCCGTTTTTTAACTGATTGACTATTTCCTGACATGTAGCATCTCTTCCCTGTTCTTCAGAGACCTTTATAAGCGGCGAAACCCGCACAGCGGAAATTCTGCTGAGCGCATCGGCCGCCGCATTCTCGATTCCTGCTCTATGATGAATTGATATATCGTACTCTTCTAGTTCTTCAATGGCTCGATGTACTCGTTTCTTCTCAATACCTAGTGATCTCCAATGCACTAGCGCTTTGTGGTCGGTAAAGACATCCACGTGTCCCCCTATGACAAAATATCTAAACTTCCGTAGCGCCCATTGTACGGCAAGTAATTCCTTCTCTGTGACGGTATAGTTCTGTTCCGCCTTAGTAAGTGTGCGACTTATATATTGCGCAGGACGTCCGTCAGCTTGTAACACCGCTCCTATCCCAATATCTGATGCGTCTGTAACAATTGACATATTACCTACCGGGAAAGTCAAAATAGTTGCCTCTATTAATTTCTGCTTGCATAGTACAAACGCTTGTTGAGCCTCCTCCGTCCAACGAAATGGTATCTTGGCACTAGTTAACTGAGATAAGGGCTGTTGTGTAACCGCCATCCCTGCGAGGTATGGTCTATAGAAATTCACCATACCAATAAACCGGCGCAATTGTTTTCTAGTAGTAGGCACCGGATAATCCTTGATCGGTTGTACATTAGAATCTAACGGCATGCATCCGTCCGCTGAGACTAAGTGTCCCAAGAACCGCACTTCTTGACCTATCTGTACCTTTTCTGGATTAAAATGTAATCGCCATTCTACTGCTTTGGCCAACATCTTCTGCAGCCTCATACGTAATTCGTGTTCAGTAGTGGCCCATATAATAACATCGTCTACGTAAGCTGTTGTACAAGTTAAGTCAGACACGAACGAGTCCATCATCCTTTGGAACACTTTCGGTGCGTTTTTAAGGCCAAATGGTACCCGGGTGAATTGGAAATGACCTTGGGGTACTTGTACCGCTAACTTCCATCGGTCTTCGGACCGCACGCCTATTTGCCAAAATCCCTGTTTAAGATCAAGCACGGCGAACCATTTGCCTCCCGCTAGCTGTAAGAACAGATCACGCAGAGCCGGCATGGGATACGGGTCCGGTTTGGTTACTGAGTTCAATTGCCTAAAATCAGCCGCCGGTCGGAGCGAACCATCCTTTTTCGTAACATAAACCATTGGAGCACGAAAAACAGATGATGACGGTTCAAGAACGCCGGCTTCTATCATTTCTTGGGTTGCTCGAGTCGCTGCTTCTAATTTCTTGGGAGGGGCACCATATACTTTTGGTGGTTCGTAACCATCATTTAGTTCTAACCATAACTTAAACTGGTCGACCGTCGGCCCTGGACGCTCGCTACAATCAGGCAGTTGGAATATACTGTTATATTGGTTTTGAAGATTCTTCCACCACTCAGGCAGACAACTGGTCTCCTCTTGAATCTTATGGTTACCTATAGACTTTATTGATCTTATTCCTTCAGGCCGCGATAGGTATACCCGTTTATTTTGACAGTCTATCGTCTTAACCCATTTTCTAATGAAATCAAGTCCCAATAAGGGCGTCTGCGTATTCGAAACAACAAAAGACATATGATAGACCTTTTCATTTATTAACAACTTTGTGTCCCACTCGCCCACAGCCACCATCGATGCGCCCGATGCCTGACATAAACTTGCTTTCGTAGGTTTTATATTGTTCAATGGCCAAGTCAATGGTAGTACCGACACATCCGCTCCAGTATCCAATTGCATTATTACTGGCTGTCCGTTGAAGAGTTCTAAAAATTTAACTTTAATGAAAATTCTTACATTTGGCAGTGTTTCCCACACTTCCTTTTCTTCACAAGCCATCTGGTTCGGACCACTTTTTGGTTTGTTCTGCTGGTCTTCCTTCGATCTACCCGTCGGAGCCACCAAAGGATTAATTTTTGTGCCTTGTTCTCTGCCTCCATTATTTGTGAGATTGTTCACCCTGTTACCCCACTGCACTGGTCGTTCTCGAGGGGCAGTACATGGGTTTTGTTGCCGCTTATACGCCGTATTCGTCGGAGCCGGAGTCCTTATATACTGACTTTGCTTCCAGGCCACTGGCTGTTGCCTTCTGTCGCGGAACTGCTTATTATGACGCGAAGAATTCCAATACGGTATGTCGCTCCTGTCAGATGTTGTAACTGTACCCATGCGTGGAGATGCCGCTGCCATCTTATTTGTCATTATGGCCGAGCTTTGAAGAGCCTGAAGTCTCTCTTCAAGGCCTCCTGGGCTGCTGGATATTTCTCCGTATCTAGTAGGATCCAGCAGCATGAACATGATGGCCTCATGTGGTTGCAAGCCTGGTAAAGACTCGGTAAGCTTCGAGAACCACCGCTTGATACGTGCCATGGTATCCATGGGCATCTCACCCTTTAATGGTGTCAGGCTGTATAATTCTGAGAACACTTCTTGAGGCCTGGCCCGGAAATGATCCAACACGCGTCTTTTGTATTCTTCATATGTGAGGTCAACTGGCAATTCCAATTGGACAGCTACTGTCCGGTCCACTAATTCCTGTACAGCTACACGCACAATAGGTGCTTCCAATGTAAATTCTTGGGCTCGCACTGATGCTTCAAATTTTTCGAACCACAACTGTGGCCTTTCCACATCTAGTGGTGCCAACATCGGCTTAAACTCTGATGACGGTCTGAAATAACTCGTCGATTCGGCTGAAAACGCTGGCATATTAACTCCTGATTCCTCTTCGGCGCGGTCGCCATTGTTGTGTCCACCTATGTTTGATGTTCCACGAATTTGGATGTCGTTAGTGTTTATTATTAACGTGTCGTCTAGACGAGCCTTAATTATGCCTAACTCGTCCGTTAAATTCTTCATTTGAGACGCCAGTGCCTGAATCAACGTTTCGACCCCATCAGAAGACATATTTAATTGTGCCATAAATGCTTTATTTTTACTCAATTATATATAGAATTTTGCATGCACAACAAGAATCTATTTAATAAAACAAATTCTACACATTAATTAATATATGTTCACATCAGCTCAACGTCTGCTTTTCTCATTGTGCTGCCTGCTTACTTCTTATCCGGGCGCTTCTGCGAGGAATTTCTGTTGAAATAATGTCTGCCCTAGATAAGACCTTTTGCTCATTATTTGTCTTAAAGGTGGCTATTGCCACACCTTACACCATCCGCGTTGCCCTTCGAAGCGTTGACGCGAGTGACTCCCTCGACGTCTATTATACTTATCCTGACTCTGAAGTTGTGCAATATCACTACGCAAGCTAGCAACTTCTCTACATAAGAAACGCAAGGTTTCCTGTATAGTCAGGTGGTTTTCGGTATCTGCCCTGACTGGCTGCATCGTTACAGAATCTGCTATTACAGCATGTACTTTTGGTTCTTGCTGTTTATACACGCCGTCTAACCCTCTGAGTTTTGTTGGCCAATCTATGTTCATAGTGTCAAATACTTCCAATGTCGTTCTGAGCCTAATTGGTAGCTCAGCAGTAAAAATGGAGTTGACTACATCTCTAGATATATTCAACCTGAAAGCTATTGTGCAAAGGCGTTCATAAAATTCGGACGGTATTTGACGCCCTATTTTTTCTAAGCGTAATAGTTCGCACATTTGCGCTGATCTTCCAGACTGATATCTCTGTTGAATTTCAGCCATTAACAACTCAAATGCATTGTACGGCTTTTCTTCCACAGTTCTGTCTCTGAAATTTTCCAAAGCATTTCGGAAATTTTCAGGCAATGCCATCCATACTGCAACAAATGTCTCCATAGGGTTTACGATATTATAAGCGCTAAATATCATTTGGGCATCTCCTACCCAACTTGAATGTTTTTCTGATTTGTACTGTGGTAGACTTAAAATTCTTGATCCTGGCGCGGTCGCCAAATTTTGTTGAGGCCCCTAACCTATTCGAGTCTGAAAGCCCCATAGATGCCAGATCGCTTGAAGTCCTAAAATTCACAGCAGAGTCTGATAGGCTTATATTACCATTTGTATCTCCTACGTTCAAGTCCGCAATGTCCTGCACTAACCTACTTGTGTCCTCAAATTTAATATCGGTTTCCATGTCGAAATGGTATAACAATTAAATCGACACTTAATGTTAGGCAATCGGAATGCGAACAAATAATCTGGAAAGAGGAATACGTGAATAACAGAATGAATCAAATCTACCTGTTCCAGAGCGATTCTTCTCAATCTTGTATTATATTAGAACAAAAGCATTTGATAGAGTAATATATTTGATGACAACTATTCGTTTACTAGAGAAAAAATGTTAAAATGCAGCAGACCAAAATTACAAGACCAGTCAAGTAGAGAGACACTCGAAAAACTGAAAATGGCGCACAATTCAAAATCAAGTATTTAAATAAAGAATGTTCTGGAAAATAAAAAGAAAAAATTCTTTTTAAATAAAATTCGTTACAATCAGCCATGGTGGTTTAAATTTATCAGTCAATGTTATTTTACATAAAGCGGAGGATTTGTTGAGGCCCCTAACCTATTCGTGTCTGTAAGCCCCATAGATGCCAGATCGCTGGAAGTCCTAAAATTCACAGTAGAGTCTGATATGCTTATATTATTGCTTGCGTCATTTAAGTTCAAGTCCGCTATGTCCTGCACTAACCTACTTGTGTCCTCGAATTTAATATCGGTATCCATGATCAAATGGTATAACAATTAAATCGACACTTACAAATGGCAGTCGGAAGGTGAAAGTTGGAAAGCTATATCCTTTCAGCAATAATCTGTTTTGGTATGTACGTGACCCCCCAATAAAATCAATTATACCTGTTCCAAGGCTCCTCCTCAGTGTTATTTTATATCAGAACACAAGGCAAGTGATGGAAGAGTTTATTGTATGATGATGTAATCGTTTATTATGGAAAGAAATGTTAAAATGCAGCAGACCAAAATTACAATACCAGACAGGAAGCGAGATACTCAAAAACTGAAAATAGCGCACAATTTTAAAAATCAAGTATTTAAACAAAGAATGTTCTGGAAAATAAAAAGAAAAAATTCTTTTTAAATAAAGTTCGTTACAATCAGCTATGGTGGTTTAAATTTATCAGTCAAGGTCATTTTACATAAGGCGGAGGATTTAACATCCTCTACATACACCACCTTCTCAAAAAACGGCTAGTAATAGACGTAATCATAGTTCTTCGGCTGACGATGTATTCTTCCAGAACGAGTTGTGCATACTGGCGCCCCTGACGTCGTCATCTCGCCCGGTACAACATTCGCTGGTTCTTCAAAATCATCTGGTATCGACAAATAGTTTTCATGCTGTGATTCAGTAGAATAAGATTTTGTTATGTTAGACAACGGTTCTTCAGAGTACGGCATTTCATTATGTGCCTGCATGATGGGATTGCACACATCAGATTCGCCCATGGAACGGTCATTCAACGCATCTTTTAATTTGGTCACACCGTCAATCCAGATAAACTGGGGAATACAGCGATCCAACGTAACACAATCCTCAATGCCATTTATTTCTATGATGACATTCTTGTCAGTCATCCTCTTGACCTTGTATGGTCCTTTGTAAAATGGTGTTAGGCAGTTCTTCCTATTCTCATTAGTTATATATACATGCGAAGCCGATTTTAAATCGGAGGACACATAGCATTTAGTTTTAGGTTTTCTAGTCTTGGTTGGGGCCAAACGACACATCTTGTCTCTAAGTGCTCCAACAAACCAATCTACATAACTAGAAGCCCAATCAAGACGACTTAGAGTTTCTATTTGAAGATCTCCAGGCAACCTTAATAGTTCTCCATAAACCAATTCTGCTATGACAGTTCCTAATTGTGCCCTATATCTGTTGCGCATGGCGAGTAGTACTATAGGAAGATCGTGTATCCAGCTTGTTCCACTGGTACACCTTAATGCAGCTTTCAGTTCACGATGTAGCCTTTCTACCATCCCATTCGCTCGTGGGTTATACGCGCTAGTATGTATTATAGTGGTTCCCATGATGTTGAGGGATCTTACGAAAAGCTCTGACATAAATTGACTACCGCGATCACTAGTGACCTTTTCCGGAACACCATAACGTGATATCCAATTATGTAGAAACGCGAACAAAACTTCTTGCGCTGTCATGTCTTTTAAAATCGCCACTTCAAATTGACGACTAAATCTATCTACCATAGTCAGCAAGTATTTATTTCCGTTTACTTCAGGCATCTCAACAATGTCTATGTGTACGTGTCTGAACCGTCCATTTGGTATTCCAATGTTCTTTATCTCGGTTCTGGTATGTCTCCACACCTTACACGTTTGACACTTGGCACAGGCTCTTACCCATACCCGTATGTCTTTAGACATGTGCGGCCATACGTATCTGTCGTTGATCAATCGAATGGTGGCTTTAATGGATGGATGACCCATGTCATGTAACACTTGGATAATCTTGGCCCGTAACTCCAATGGCACATATGGTCGTGGTTGACTTCTAGATGTTTCGCATAACAACCACTTGCCACTTATGAGCTTACGAACATATCCTGGTCTTTTGGATAATACTAATGTAAAGGGATCCGATCCTTGCGCTTCCTCGATTTGACTAACGAAATCGTTCATTGATTCATCTAAATTTTTTAATGGACCTTGAAATATCAGCTCGACATCAGCTTCATTCGGTCGGCTAAGTGCATCGGCCACCACATTCTCCTTACCAGCAATATGAGACACAGTGAAATCGAACTCTGCTAACCGTGTTATTTGGGAATTTACTCTACGAGAGTAATTAAGCCTAGCTGTCTTACCAAGTATGCTAATCAATGGCTTATGATTGGTCAATAACTTAAACTAGTGACCATCTAGGTAATGCTCGAAGTGTATCACTGCGGCATACACTGCTAGAAGCTCTTTGCCAAACGTATCATAACGTTTTTCTCGATCATTAAGCTTACGGCTATAAAACCCAATCGGTCTTACTACGTCCTGATCTCTTTGCTGTAGCACTGCCCCTAATGCAACATCTGAGGCATCTGTGATTAGTTCGAAAGGTTTTTCCCAATCTACAGGTGCTAATGTGGTTACGTCACTTAACATATCCTTGGCCTTTTGGAAATTTTCTCGGTCTTCTTGACTCAAGTTTATAGGCCAAGACTTCTTGATCGTGCTCTTTTCACGAGTGAGATGGCTTGTTAACGATCCAAGAATTCCGGCTAGACCTGGAATGAATCGACGATAATAGCTGATCATACCCAAGAACCTTCGCAACTGGCGTACGGTTCGGGGTTCCGTTACGTCCTTAATAGCTTGGACCTTATCTTCCAAAGGTTTAATTCCGTCTTTGGAAAGTATATGACCAAGGTATTTCACTGAAGAGCAACCTATATTACTCTTATTAGGTTTGACCACTAATCCATATTGTTCCAGCCTGGTCAAAACCGTTTCCAAATGCGTACGATGTTCATTTCGTGAGCGACTAAAAATTATTATGTCGTCTATATATACCCTCGCAAATGGACAATTCTGAAGGATTTCTTCAGCCAAACGCTGGAATGTCTGACTGGCATTTTTCAAACCAAAAGGCATTCGAAGAAATTCATGCGATCCCCCTCCTGGAAATCTGACTGCGGTGAGTGGTATCGAACTTTCTTCCATTGGTACCTGATAGTACGCTTTCTGGAGATCTAAAGTTGAATAAACCTCATATCCCATTATATCTCGGAGCAAAGTACTCTGGTTAGGGAGAGGATAAGAATCACCCTTCGTCACTGAGTTTAATAGACGATAATTCCCACAAACCCTCCATTGACCCGGTTCAGGTTTGGGAACTACCACTATTGGGGAAGCAAAATTGGAATTTGACCTTCTACAAATCCCCTCTTTGCGCAATTGGTGAAATTCTGACAAAGCAACTTGTTGCTTGTGTTGTGCCAATGGTTGAGCCTTTGGTGAACAAGGCAACGGAGCCACCAATTCTATTTGGTGTTCTACTCCTGTCTTCAAACCTATCCTTTTGGCACTGAAAGGCTGAAACACTGCTAGGTGCTTCTCGATTATATCGGCAAAGTCATGTGCGACTGATGGACGAGGTAAGAGGACTGTTCTAACTGCCGACACGTTAGACTCAGTAGGTGTTGCTATCCCTACGCCTTCTGTGATAGTCCTAGCCTTGGGGTCTAATGTCAGCTTGAAATGTGTCAAGAAATCCATGCCAATGATATGGTCCTTGACATCGGCTACTAGAAAATTCCATCGGAAGGAAGATTTCTGGCCTAATGTTACCGACATTTCTTTCATCCCTTTTACTCCAATCGGACTACCGTTAGCGGCCCATAGTTGATAATCAAATGTGGGGCAATCTGCTTCCACCACGTCTGACCTAACTATGCTTACCTCAGCACCCGTATCAATGAGAAATTCTAATCCAGATAATTCATCCTTAATAATGAACTTGTTGCTGGACAATCCGGCAATGTTTTCAAGATCTCCGCTTAGTGAGAATCGGACTCTCTTGCCTTCTATCTCGGTGCTATTTGCTCTAGTCGCATCTTTAGCTTTGAGTATGCCTTTTAAAGGCATATCTGGGAGCCTTTGCAATGGAACCCCCCCTACGGCTCCTACTAGCGGGGGTTTTGTCCTTTTCCCGGTGATGGATTTCTCTCAACCGGTTTTGTGCTTCCTTTCCATCTGGGTCCACCTAATCGCGGGTAAATACAATTCTCACCTTGGCACTTCGCACTGCGTCCGTATTCGCAATGTGCCTTACACCATCCGCGTGGCCCTTCGAAGCGTTGACGCGAGTGACTCCCTCGACGTCTATTATACTTATCCTGACTCTGAAGTTGTGCAATATCACTACGCAAGCTAGCAACTTCTCTACATAAGAAACGCAAGGTTTCTTGTATAGTCAGGTGGTTTTCGGTATCTGCCCTGACTGGCTGCATCGTTACAGAATCTGCTATTACAGCATGTACTTGTGGTTCTTGCTGTTTATACACGCCGTCTAACCCTCTGAGTTTTGTTGGCCAATCTATGTTCATTGTGTCAAATACTTCCAATGTTGTTCTGAGCCTAATTGGTAGCTCAGCTGTAAAAATGGAGTTGACTACATCTCTAGATATATTCAACCTGGAAGCTTTTGTGCAAAGGCGTTCATAAAATTCGGACGGTAGTTGACGCCCCATTTTTTCTAAGCGTAATAGTTCGCACATTTGCGCTGATCTTCCAGGCTGATATCTCTGTTGAATTTCAGCCATTAATAACTCAAATGCATTGTACGGCTTTTCTTCTACAGTTCTGTCTCTGAAATTTTCCAAGGCATTTCGGAAATTTTCAGGCAATGCCATCCATGCTGCAACAAATTTCTCCATAGGGTTCACGATATTATAAGCACTGAATATCATTTGGGCATCTCCTACCCAACTTGAATGTTTTTCTGATTTATACTGTGGTAGACTTAATATTCTTGGACTGGCGCGGTCGCCAAATTTTGTTGAGGCCCCTAACCTATTCGTGTCTGTAAGCCCCATAGATGCCAGATCGCTGGAAGTCCTAAAATTCACAGTAGAGTCTGATAGGCTTATATTATTGCTTGCGTCACTTAAGTTCAAGTCCGCTATGTCCTGCACTAACCTACTTGTGTCCTCAAATTTAATATCGGTATCCATGAATATATGAGATAACAATTAAATCGATACTTACAGTTAGGCAATCGGAAAGTGAAAGCTGGAAACGGTTCCGCACAGTTATTAATCTAGAAAGATGTAAAACTTGAACCAAAGATACAATCAAATATACCTGTTCCTAGGCTCCTGTTCCTTTCTGTTTTATATTAGAACAAAAAGGCAATTGATGGAGCAATATATTTGTTAATGAAATAATCGTTTAACCAAGAAATTGTGAAAATGCAGCAGACCAAAATTTACAATACCAGACAAGGAGCGAGATACTCAAAAACTGAAAATAGCGCACAATTTTAAAATCAAGTATTTAAACAAAGAATGTTCTGGAAAATAAAAAGAAAAAATTCTTTTTAAATAAAGTTCGTTACAATCAGCTATGGTGGTTTAAATTTATCATTCAAGGTCATTTTATATAAGGCGGAGGATTCAACATCCTCCACAGGCCCCTAACCTATCCGTGTCTGTAAGCCCCATAGATGCCAGATCGCTGGAAGTCCTAAAATTCACAGAAGAGTCTGATATGCTTATATTATTGCTTGTGTCATTTAAATTCAAGTCCGCTATGTCCTTCACTAACTTACATGTGTCCTCATATTTAATATCGGCAACCA
>JAQBSW010009500.1:0-28459 GCA_029291075.1 Eudiplozoon nipponicum
AAGGCCATTTCTTTAGTGAATACTAATCATCGCTTTACAATCATACATATATATACATTTTGGGTTTTCAATTGATTATGCTAGTGGTAACAAATCTGACTCGGTTTTACTTCTATTTCTTGTTTTGGCTGGTTGGTAAGTGTGTATGCGTTTGTGTTTGTGTTTGTGTGTATGCGTGTTTGCATGTAAAGGTCATTCTCACAGTATTGCAAAGTGATGTCTGAGATCTGGTCATTATTGTTTTGATGGCTTGAGAATTAACCATTTGTGCGCATTGTTCACTGTTACATGTACGAGTGCTATTTTTCCCAGTGTAGTTGATTGTTTCACCTTGTTGCGCAAATTCGTATTTTTCACATAGTAACAGCGCCAGTGTGGATTGAAGTGTTGAACGCTCATATTGTTTGGAGACTTCTGTCATCGTATGCGCCTCTGTTATTTCCACTTCAGTTTTTTGCCAATCCGATTGTATGTTTGTTGATTTTAGTCGAGGGCCTGTTTGGTCTTGACTGGATACTAGTAGATTGTTGTTGAATTTTTTAATTCTTGGCCAGTCGATAAGAATATCATGTTGATGAAACGTTTGGAAGTTAGGGTCAGGTGCTTGTTGTTTTATATAAAGGGCTTCATAAATAAATAATTTTTTTCTAATTTTGCTTTATGTAGAATTGTGAAATTGGTCGAATTGATAGGGTGCCCCGTTGCCAATACATGATCGGAAATAGCTGATTTTCCTGACGGTGCCAAGCGTTTGTTAATCAATTTCTGTGGCAAATGTTGCTGGATTCTGCTTATCAATTGCTTCTTCGTACGTCCGATAAATGTGCTACAGCACATACATGAGAATTTGTAGACTATGAATGATTTGGAGAGAATTGGCAATTGATCTTTTGCATCCAACTTCATGATTCTCTGTGTACTAAATGTCATATTAACTTTAACACTGGGAAAATTCTCCTTAGTTATTCTATTCAGCCGCCGTGCAATTATTGAGACTGGTACGTCGCCTCTAAATGGTAAGTTTAGGAAACCCTGCTTGACTGTATTCTTTATAGTGCGAATCTGCCGTGGTCTGGGGTTGACATCAATGAAACGCTCTGAGTATTTTGTTCATTAGCAGAATTTTTCCTGAGGTAGCCCAGTTCTAAATGCCCAGTATTAAAAGGCATGGACATTATAAATAAATAAATAAATAAATATATATATATATATATATATATATATATATATCTTTATTATTCATTAATTTTCCTTGTTGTTTTTTTATCTCGGATATAAATATTGGGTTTTATTATAAAATTGTCCTACTGGCAACTTTTAAATAATGCGTCTCCTAAAAATATAACGTCCTATAGTTTATTTAGCTAATTATTTGCTATTTGTCGGTGATTATTCTAAAACTCCAATGTCTCCAAAATAGGTTGAATATATACATCTTAGTATGAAGTTTTGAAAAACGTGCAGCAGATATTTTAATCACTTTTTTTTCGAAGAATTTTTTAAAGTATGTTTGTAAAAAGTAATCCGTCTTAGTTGCATAAAATATTTTCTTTGAGGTAACTTCTTCTTCTCAATATTTGTGACATGTTTAGCGACATTGCAGTTTGCAAACTATATCACGCATTGGAAAAAGATTTAAATTTAATTAAATATTTTATACACAGATCAGACACATTATTATAAATAGATGAGCAATACCCAATACATATATATATATATATATATATATATATATATATATATATATGCATTATTTCTCCACAAAAAACTGTATCTAACTGCTATTTAATTAATCGAATGATGTCATGTTAATTACGAAATGTGATAAATGATATTAATCAAGGCCTGAGTGTATGGATTTGCTTGGGTAACCGGTGTTCAGAAATAGTTGTAGTTCTTATTTTTATGTGAACTTTAGCATACACTAAAATCAATTGTGTTGGTTCCATATACCTTTTTGGTACCACAATGTTGGAATCGGGTACTAACTCAATAGCCGTAGTTTTAGTACCCTTTACAGCCTCGGATTATATATTATATATAGTGAGTTGGCTTTGAAGTCGCATTTTAGAAGACTTTATATGAAATTAGCTTCACTAATGCAGGTTTACACATTCGTATTGGAGATTGTACCGTCCAATTTTCCCACATTCCTCACCCAAATATATAATGGTTTTAGGACGTCATACCAGCTTCTTCGAATGAGCCGCCAGTAAGCACGTAGAAAATATGCACGAGATTATACTTTACATTAATGCAGTCTTTGGTTTAAACTTCTGGTCATATTTGAACTAATTTGTTAGTACGTGCGCAACATCGAATACACGATTGCCAAGCATCCCTTGTTTCGGAATTAATCTATCAATTAACATGCTTGCAAGTTGACTGGAGTCTAAATACGCAGTAATAATAAAGCGTTCACTCGCTTAAAATCTTGTTTTGTTTGACATGCATAAACTTGCTAAATTTAAATTAAGGCTAGATATATTAAACCTATATAAATAGGTGAGGATAGAAACAAAACGAGCGTAACAATGTTATTATACCACCTTAATTAGTGTGTCTAATTAAAGATTTTGTCCGCTAGATTAAAATTGGAAGGTCATCACATTCAGCTGTCAATATCTTAGCACAATATCTATGTACTACAAATGGATTCAAAATGTAGTAGGCTTTCATTTACGCTTATGATTCTACATGAAAACCTTGAAACAAACCAATGACCCACTGAACAGCATACGGAACCCTGTGAAATGAACACCTGAGCAAGCATCGATTTTTCTTCCAATATTAAAACATGAGAAATCACTTATTATCTCGACTAGCTCCAATAATTTTAAATTTTGTACAACTGTTGCATAACTAAAAATAGATTTCAATCACACGGCAGACTATGATAAGCATTAGCTTAATGTTACTAATGAGTAAGAAGCAGTGGAGGATTTCAAAACCTCTTCAAATTAATAACTCATTTACGATGTATAAGCAGCGGTATTTTTATTAAAAGAATAATCCCAGCGTTCAATTTTGATACGTAACACGAGGGGAATTTTTAATTCTTTTTGATTCACCATATATTGCAAAATGTTTGGTTATGAATTGAATGAACCTTTTCAATTTTTACAAGATATAAATTAAAAGTCTTCATTTTACTTGATTGGTAAAGACTTTATATCTCAAAAATGTCTGCATGACCACTATAATCGTTGAAAAGTCTTCATAATATTCTTAAAAATCAAATGAACAATATATATATATATATATATATATATATATATATAATCTCATGCAACATTATTTAGCACAGGTATAATTATATTTAGGAAGCCAGAACATAAATAACCAAAGTGGATAAAAAATAAACAGAACACTAATATCTCTTATACAATCATACATATTTGCCATTTAGGGTTTTGGTGGAATTCTAGGCTAGTATTGCTCGTCTGCTGTATTCCTAATTACTATATATATATATATATATATATATATATATATATATATATATATATATATATATATATATATATATATATATATATATATATATATATATATATATATATATATATATATATATATATAGGGTTTGCTCATTGTTCGTCGGATTTTAGGAACATTATGAAGGCTATTCACCGATTTTAGTGGTTATGCAGACATCCTCGCTTCTATTAATCGTACATGCATTTAAATTATCTGGAATTTCGTTTGAACTTTGAATTGGATATCTAGTCATACTGTCCATATTTAAAGATTTGCTTGCGATCCAATTGTCATTAAATACTATAAAAATTTCAGATAAAATATCACGTCATTTAACTAAATGTTGTTGGCACACTGATGACTAATCATGACTTGTTATCCATATTTTCCTTTGTAAGCATCATCATCAACAAAATCCAGAGGAAAAACGTATTAAAAATTAAATTTTGCATTCTATGCCTCCGTTATATTTTGCTACGCTAATGAATCAGATTGTGATGTTTAATATATCCGCTTTAAACCCTTATCTTAACTGAGATCTCGCTGCATTTAACACTTAAAAATGGCCTAATCGTTGATTATGCACTCAATAAATAAATTGGTTTGAATATACTTAAATTTTTAAAATTCTTGTAAGCAAAGCATATTGACCATAAAAAATATAGTCCCGCTATTGTTTAATAGTTCTGTTGGACGTTAAATTAAGTAAAAAATGAAGCGCATTTACCTCTGTGCAGCTCAGGAGGGCAAGTGCATCTTAGCGTAGTCATACATAAGCTGTCATCTTTTTCGTGTATTCCACTTGGAATATCTCTGTTTGGGCTTAACGATGATTGTTCTTTTCCGTTCATTGAAATTTCTGTCAAGTTATAAAAGGGGAAATAATATATTTAAATGAGTAATAAATAATTCTATGTATATAAATCAATAATTACCGTGTAGGGACCATACTTAATAATATTCAAGTGGAAACGTAATTGCTTTTGTGAGATGGAATTTATTTAAAAACCTATATTGGATAAAAGTAATAATTTAGAAAAAAAATCAATGAGTTAAACTACAAAGGAATTATTTTGAATTTTTTCTTAATTGAAGCTAACTGTAATTTTATAGCTGGTATATAACGATTCAATTGAAACTAAGCCAAAACTAAGGTTGATACGAGTATTTAGTTAAAAAATAGAATAAACGCTGATGAATAAAAGCAATTATTGTTACGAGACTGTTCTTGCAACAGGATTAACAAACCTAAGTATAATTTGTAGATTAAAAGCTTAATTTTTCTGGTAGATTTAAGAAACATGGTGGTGCAAATTGTAATATGATACGAACTAATTTAACTGCAGTAAATTACAAAATTTCGTTAAGATTCCTAGACCTTTCTTAGACCTGAATCATTTCTGACTAAATCAATATATTAGATGTTACAACGATTTTATAGAAATACGAAAATGTACTTTGTTAGCAGTGCTTTTTGGTCAAATGCTTGGCTTCTCAATATCGAAAAAGATTAGTGCCACGTGCAGAATTTGAAGAAACATGTATTTCATCGAGTTGTCTACTTAAGTTGCTCCTCATAATGTTCATTAAAATTGAGGAAAATTTATAAAATCTGTTGAAATTACCATGTAGCAAAACTGAGTTTCGTATTTGATATTATTTTGACTGGTTTGAATTTTAGTTAGTGATTTTTTTAAATCAACAATATTTGCTTTCAAAGATATCAACAAGTTGTTTTTAAACTATTAAGGTAATATAGTGTGAAAATGCCATTAATGATTCAGCAACCGCTATAATTGGCAGAAAATCATGAGCTGAAGAAGATTAGTGCAAATATTTAGAAAATTTAGCTGCATTATAGGAAACCTCGAAGAAACAATACCCCGAGGTAAAATTTTATGATTGCGTAACTTTTTTGAAGACAATTACAAGTGTGCATACTTCTTGAAACAGAAAACCAGAAAATCGCGCTCTTAATTACAACGAAGCCGAGGAAAATTTCCAGATAAGCAAACACTACCCTCTACTCACGTGCTTATTCATGTTGGTCATATTTATAGAGATTTTAAAAGGTAAATTAAACATGGATTGCAGTCCAGTTTAAAAGTCATGCAAACAAATTAATTTTTTCTACTTTATCGAAATGATCAGCTGGCGGTTTTCTAAATTCGCTAAGATCAGGAAAACAAGTAAAGATAGGGAGCACAATTTGAACAATGCAACTGTCTAGCAATTACAAATTATACAAATTTTATTTTGAATTGCAGCTCTTCCATTGCTGGGTTCTTTATTTAAAAAATAACTCTCATGATATTTCGAAAATATTGCAAATTATCGACAGAAAATACTGGATGGTGGATGAAATGCACTTTCTGTGCATCTGAAAACAACAATCAGGCCAGAATTCTAAATTCAATCGTGACAATGGTACTATCCGGGTTGGAAAATGTCAACGAAAAAAATGTTTTAAACTGAAAAATATATACGCAAATATAAAACCCAAAACGAAGAATTTTAAATAATGAGAGTTATTTCGTTATTCTCGGAAAACTAAAATTATCTGTATTCACGCGTGATTTAAGTTAATTATAATACAACACGCCTTTTTCATATATTTTATGCCTGAATCCATTAGAATCACATAGCTTCAGGACATATTGTTTTAAATATAAATGTAACCAAATACTTTTTTTTTGGTTATAAAAATTATTAAAATAAAAAATTTGTCTTCACTCGCAAGATAATAAAAGTAAAAGCTTAAAAATTATGCTCAAGAATAATTGTAACTTACTGTCACCATAAGCATCACAAGAAAGTACACTAACACTTTTTGCGTTAGCACAGTTGTAGTCGGGCGTGACAGGCTGATTTGAAATGTATACCTCAGGCATAACTTGACGTGACGGTGTAGCGTTTATCTCGTTGTTGGCCGAGGAAAGATGGCTGATGTATTGCTGACGAATAAGCGGACATTGGTCTCCATAATGTTGATTTTTGTTACAGTTTTCAAGAAATAAGCTAGGCGGTTGTGCATATTTACTCGGAGATATCGGTATATTTCCTGGTGTTTCCATGTTTCCGTAATTAACAATATAAACAACAGCACCCGAACTTCGTTCGGCAGAATTTAATATATCGTTATGTGAAGTTTCCAGAGGCAGATATGTTGGCTTTGATCTAGGACTTTGTGATTCTGTGAATGGAATTGAAAATCGATATATGGTCGTCAAGAATGAAATTAATTTAAAAAAATATTGCCTTTCATCCGGAAACGATAACTATTGCATACAATTCAGTTCACTCATCATCATAAGTTTAAAAAGGAAACTAATGGAAAAACCCTGTTTTGTTGGCCAAAAGAAATTCTTTTCTATCTGTAACATTATTAACCAACATTGAAGGGTATTATTGATAAAATGGCAATGTCATTTCCATAAAATCCGTTGACTGGAAATCTTGTAATATTAGTCGAACTGTTTTAAATTGATTATTTTATTTAGAATTTGTAGTTAGAAGTCTATTGGGAAAATAAGAAGAAATTTTTACTAAAATACAAATGATCAGACAAATCCCTATAATCTTTTGGAAATGAATCATACGAATAAGTTTTGTTTAAATGGATCAACTGTTCACATAAGCAGTACACCAGTAAAAGTCCAGAAATTTCGAATTTGAAAAGATATAAAAATACACAGTTTTGCGTACGGCTTTGTCAGCCCTATTTCATACTCCCACAATGTTTAATTTTTTTGATGGTGTAACATTTGCATTCCCAAACAATGTTTATTTATAAATACCGGAGGATAAATTGTGGCACAACTATTTTGCACATTTGAAAAATTATTTTTTATCGTTGCGTCTGGAAGTGGCGTTATGAATTATATAATAGTTTGCATTATAAAGCAATATTTAGTTTTCAGATAAGTTGCGACAAATCTAGTGGCTAAGACTAATTTTTGTTATGCAAATTTTTAATTTTTTGACGTGTTTTCTGAATTTAAAAATACCAAATAAAAAATTTATAATGACAATACCAAGGGACTTTATGACTAGTTATCCGCTTTAAATAATGGTGTGCTGAATTTGACCAGAAAAACAAAAATGAGGATTAGACACGCAGAGCTGGTTATTCTGACAAATATGTATTAAGCTACTGACGGAAAATGGATTTGTACCTTTTTTGGCAAATAATTAGTCGAGTTCAAAATTAAACAAGGTCAGCCGATCTATATCAACCTCAAATTTCAATATGTGACCTGTGCTTCCAATAAAATTTTTATTTTAATTTCTGAGTCAGCCATTTTTGTGTATGCGTCATTTAAATTGAGAAAAAAATTTATATTCAAACATCTTTTTTATAAAACATAATTAAATAGTTCACTTTTTCGCCAGTACTCAATTCGAAAGCAATATATCGAAAAAGAATATGTAGGATTCAGAAGTTATATTCTAGAACAAAGACCAGGAAGCAGGAAATGCTGATGAACGGATACCTGCAAACATACACACAAGTTCGAAATTAAATTTTTTATACTAAACACATGTACGAAATTTTTTTGTTTATGATTTGTCTGGGGAAAAAGTATGGTGCAGCTGACTGCTTCTGATCTGCGCAACTCATTTTGTAACTTTCTTTAAGCGCACCATGAAATAAACCACGTTTTAGAAATTATTTTTATAAACAATGTGCCAAGATACATCAGTTTGTGCTTCCCTTTAACGAAATCTAGTTTGCCAGCTTGCAGTGAACACACACACACACATATATATATATATATATATATATATATATGATCCTCACTAGTTAGTTTTCCATCGTTCTCTTATGATGATCTTTGAAGGTGGAAACGCGTCAGGATGTGTGTCTGACGGTAGTTTTCCTATGTTTTTCGAGGACTGACTAAATATAATGTGATTGGTGTTTAATTCAAGCTCGGAAAATTGATTTGAATAATTCTTGCCAGCACCCACGAAATCATTGATTTTTTAATTGTATTACCCATGTATATGTGGCAAAATCTGCAAAAGGTTGGTGTACATGACTGTACAGAAATTGTGCAGCCGAAATTTAAAGTCGAGTGAAATTTACGCGAGACTACTAGAGATGAGAGCAGCATATCTAAATTTTCTTTCCATATCTATGTATTGCGGTTTGATCTTTGCTTGTCAGTTTGTCATCCCACTCTTATGATGGTCATGGAAGTTAGAAACGCGTCAGTGCGTGCTATGTTGTTCGACAATTGCTTAAATACAATGGGATTGGTGTTTACTGCAAGCGCGTAAACTTGATTTAAATAATTCTTGCCACCGGCCGCGTATTTATAAATCAGAGTCTGCCACTCTATCCACTGTGCCACATGTACTGTATATTACAGGCAAATTTAAATAATATAATAACATTTGCTTCCGGTTAGCCTTCCTTCGGAAAAGCATAACTGTAATCTCGTCTTAAGACACGATGCTCTATCAAGCCACATCCGTCCTTATACATATGTCATCATTCTAAAGACACAATACCATTTAATGAAGTGAATTTAAATATTTCTTCTCGCCGTCACGCAATGTTAAATCTATACTGACAACATATTCATGATAAAATCTTGTCATCAAATTTCAATTCAATATGGCTTCATCGTATGGCATGGTGTCTGATGTATAATAAAATACTGGAGTTAGCCAGTTACAACACCAAAGATTCCAAATAGGTTTCACCTGACAGAAGGCTTGCCACAAGTAAAGGATGGTTAATTACTTAAATTTAACTGTTGTATACTAGAAGATCGGCGCGGTTGAGTAAGTCATAGACTCTGAAGCGTAAGTACTCGGGTTCGAGTAAGGTTGGCGGAAAATTCGGAATAGAAATTGAAAAACATTCGCAATACAGAGAAACTTGTGCACTGCATAATTTGTCTTTCTTACCGGATGCAATATTGACTATGTACTGAAAACATAAACATATTCAAATACCTGTCATTAAACTTGAATTTAAAAAACCTTCCAAATTAGCAAGGTATCTATTGAATAATGAGAGATCAGCGGTGTAAAATTAAAACTTTAAGTCTTAAGAGTTTCAAAATTTTATAATCAAAGTTCTGTCATCAGACCAAAATTTAATTTGTATTGGCAGATACATATTTCATGTTTTTTTTTAAAGTTAGGACAACAATTTACCATTAATCAATCTTTAGTAATGCCATACCTCTTATTAAGAAGGAGAACATTAGTATTCTAAATGTTTTGTACCACCTTCGGCAAGTCAACATTACGAATTGCACTTTAGCATGCTGGAAACAAATCCACGATTAATAGTACAAAATGTATCGGGACAAATTATAAATTGTGTTGAATCTCCCCGATTTGCGTTCGCGGGTTTTCGCTTTGCAATATCAGTTTTGCAAAAATCCGATTGATCTCAATTTCCAAGTACACATCTTCTTTTTGGTTGGGTGCGGATACGTCTCTTACATACTAATCACTGGAAATGAGGTACGATTTAATGCGGGATAATTTTACCTAAATGTGCGCAATAAGTGCAGTAGTTTTATTGTTTTGGTTACAAAGTAATTAATTAAATCAATTTAGAGTATTTTATGCTGAAAACGAAGAATATGTATATCATTATAGCATTAAAACTAATATTATATTGAAGTAAAACATGCTAACTACGCTTTATCAAAAATCAAATTTGAATAACAAAGCCAAGTAATATGTAGAAAACCAAATAAACTTATTACTATTTTCCCCACAATGACTTCTTTTAATATTCTGCTATTCGAACCTTATTTGGCCGCAATTTTTTCCCTTATACCTATGATTTCAATACATACGGAAAGATTCAATAACAACGGATGTTTACAAGTGCGTGATCCGTTCCATTTGATTACAAACAATGTGATATTTTCTGTTGAGTTTGCGTAAAACAGTTCATATTTCATATATTGCTACATAAGATTTCACTTATTGTCTAAACATATAATTCGTTATAAACGCTTATACTCACTCAACTATGGATTCACACGGCTTTTATTTATTAGGTTCCAAATCAAAGATTATAATGACTTCGTCCATATTCGGCTCATTTAGTTTCAATTAGCAATCATTTAATTAAACAAAATGAATTATTTAAATCCAATCATTTTTTTATGACATAAATTACTAAAGTTTTTTAGATTGTTAGTTGACCCCACTTATTTTCTCGTATCAGCGCACGAAAGCAATATCAATTTTTATTCGACAATTTTTGTTCACCTTAACAGATGAAAGCAAACATATGCAAACATATGACGTAAGTTTTACGCAGTAGCTTATGACTACCTTACTGTTTTAGACGCAAAAATTTGTGGGCTGTTATAATTTGCTATAATTATATGCGTGTAGACTAATAAAATAACAACCGTGTTTACACTAATTTGCATAAATTTGAATATAATTAAATCAATAAATAACTAAAATTTTTGCTTGTTTTTTGTGTTTTGTTTATTTTACAGTTTTAGGGCCTATAAAAAATTATGTTTCTGAAAAGAAGAACTAGCATTTCGAATTGAAACATCTAGGTACGAACTAGTTATAACGTCTCTAAAACAATATTATAATTCGGAAATTAACTAGGAACAAATTTTACTCAACATTTGAGCTCACGATCGTTTTTATGCAAAACAATTTATCAAATTTTATTCAATTCGCGATAGCTTTGTTTATTACGACATAAGGTACATTTTCGCCTGACTTTTACAGCGTAAGTTCGATAATGTGTGGAATATTTACGCTCGTTCGAGCAAATACCGATTACGCGTGTGCAAAATATACAAACAATTATTTACATGCCTAGGCTTTTAATTGAGGATATCACAGATCCTTGCAAAACTTTCTATTTGTTTTTTTTTCAACAAATCAGGTAGAGCAATTTATATCGATGAGTTGTTAGTGTCGCAAACTGTTTACCACAAAAGCTTACCAAAAGAGAAGCACAGTCGATATACAAATTGGAATGGTGTGCCGTGAACGTACTCAATGAAAAGGGGTTGTGTAGAATATTTCCCATGACCCCATTCCTACTAATAGAAATCTTGGTTACCAATCATATATTACTAAGCAATGGCAAATACATTGCCAAGTTAGACACTCTCTGTTGCGGCGAAATAATATGTATGCAAGTAAGTATTAGGCATTGCAAACCTTGTAACAAATTAGTTCAAATAGGACCATGACGATAAACCAAAGCCAGCATGGACGGTAGGTATAATCTTATGTGCACTTTCTTTTCGTGCTTACTGGCGACTCACCAGTAACAACTGGCCTTTCTATGCATACGTGCTATATATTTGGGTGAGAAATATGGAACTGTACAATCTCTTATATGAATTTTTATTCTAGCAGTAGTGAAATTCATTGTGCTGGTACCATGTACGGACTAGGTAACCACAGTTTTAGTAAGATAACAGGCTTGGTATATATTATATAAAGTGAGTTGGTTTTGAAGTCGCATTATCGGAGACTCCACTTCTGATGGTATAAACTTTCGTATAAGTAGCTTTAACGTCCAAAATGTCCACATTCCTAACCCAAAAATATATAGTGGTTATAAGACGTAATTCTGTCACCTATTGAGGGGTCAACAGTGAGCATGATACAAAAGAGGAGACTATACCTTCCGTACGTAACTCCTAATACACAATTACATGACCAAGGATATGAATAAAAAATGTTAGTTTATGCAGAATTAATGTAACAAACATAATACATTGTGTCATTTTACATATATTAGATCATAAGATTTGTGAGGTATTAAACTTTATTCACTAAGAATGTGTTAGTTGTATGAAAATCAGATAAAATCCAAGAATCAACGGGGTTTGAAGAGGTTAAATTTTTCTCCTCTGAGCTTTATTTTATTTCAGAAGACATCATTGCATCACAAATGTTCCATTTTCTTGCCATTTGACAGACAAATAATTTGCAACATATTTGCTGAAACGATGGAAATGCGTAATTTGATTTTATTTAATATAAAATATTTTTTCTAATCACTATTCCCAAAAGAGTGAACGTTTGTAGACTTATTTATATTAAGAATAGTGTTGGAGAAAATTCTGCGTAATGCAGCGTCGCTAATATGGTACAAGAAAATACCTAATTATATATTAGGCTTTGTAGTTCTTAAACTTCTTTACACGCGTAACAAACAATTAATTTGCAATTGAAAAAGAAAAAAGAGAGCTAGTTAGCTATTGAATCATTATTGTCAAGAAAGTTATTATTAGTTCTTTGCATACATTAGTTAATACATAATATTTAATATCCGAAGAAATTGAAAAAAATCAATTTAATGTTTCGTTGGTAATATGTTTTTGACCATAAATAGCATCAAGAATCCATTTTTTTTACTGGGTCACGCATTAGTTTGATTTACTAAATATGAAGAAGTGTAAAGTTTCTCTCGTGTTAAACGTACATAACAGAACGTCTTGGTATAAAAAATCTGTACTTAATCGTATTTTGTCGGTCGGAGATTTTTCTTTTCATCTTATCTTTCTCGTTTGTTCTACATTTTTTACTATAAAAAATACCACGTATCCACTAAAGTAATTATGTAGCTGGTTGCTCAAATTATTCGAAATCAAGTGTAACTTTAAAAAATTTCTTTTATAGTTGCAGGACCTGCGGATGCCATTTTTGGAAATTCTCAATAAATTACATAGAAAATAGGTACAAATATACATACATACATACATACATACATACATACATACATACATACATACATACATACATCACATACATACATACATACATACATACATACATACATACATACATACATACATACATACATACATACATACACATACATACATACATACATACATACATACATACATACATACATACATACATACATACATACATACAACATACATACATGCATAAATAAAGAAATACATACAAACATAAATGAATATGTACATACATAAATAGATAAATACATACATACGTACATATATACAATCATACATGAATACATACGTACATATTTGCTCACAGAAATACATACATTAATGCAACAATACAATACAAACATATGGACAAACATAGATGCTACATAAATATGCTACATCAATATATTAGACTTGGTGACGATAAACATTGTGGCTTATTAAATACCCAAGCAATATCTAAATGTCAGCTGCAGTAATATCAGGACGTCTGGAATCCAAGGTAGAAGTATGCGTTGAAGAATTTTTGCAGGGACCCGTTTAAAAAATGTAATGTTTTAGATAAAAAATTGACTACGATTTGTGAGTCCTTTAGATTAAAAAAGTAACGGACTGTCATAGACTAACAACTGATAACGGATCTTTAGATTTTATAATTCCATTTTAGCTTATAGATTGGCATCGTAACCACATTTGAGGTCAGAAAAAAATAGTGAATGATGGAAAAACGTCAAAGAATTTTATATATGCCATTTTTTACCACTAACTAAGTTGAATTCACAAAATGTTCCAGTATTTACTGCAATGATGCATGATACATTGTTACAATCCTAGGAAGTACTTAAATTATTTATAATGTAAAGGATTTTAATATTTATGTCTTTTTAATCTCTTAATCAAAAAATCAAATTTACATTTTAAAACTTCATTGAAACCATTTCTTGATTAAAACAGTTTATCTAAAATTTTTAATGTGGATTATTGAAGAGAGTTAATTAGGTTTTTGCAGCAAAAACTAAAGTGAAAACGACACGAAAACCGATGACCCTTTTATCAAGGACGTGGTGTCAAATTAAAAGATGTAAGAGCTGCTAATCTAATTTTTCTACCCATATATATGCATTGAGGTTTGATCCTCGCTTGCGAGCTTGCCGTCGTCTTATGATGATGATCACGGAAGGTCGAAATACGTCAGTACGTGTGACGGACTGCAGTTTTGCTATGTTGTCCGACGACTAGTTAAATTTGTGTTTATTTCAAGTTGGCAAACTTGATGTAAAATTTTTTTAACACGACCCGCGCAATCATTGATTGTTTAATCGTTGTTTAATTTAGCAATGGCAATTCATCAGGCATAACGTTTTCGTCCTTAATGATAACACATAAAGTACTTGCCAGAATTTGCCATTGTGCAATTACATTTTAGTTATACACTCATAACACACACCTGCACATACCACATACAAATTTTAGTGATATAACATCACGTGTTTTTTGTTAGGCATTACTGATGATAAAGCTTATTCGGAATCTTCATCTAAAGTCCACGCTAAGCACACACACACACACACACACATATATATATATATATATATATATATATATATATATAATTAGAAATATACTGTGTAATATTTGAAGGCAATGGACATTTTACATATATATATATATATATATATATATATATAATTAGGAAATATTTTGTGTTATATTTTACAGTAATGGATTATTATATATATATATATATATATATATATATATATATATATATATATATATATATATATAATTAGGAAGATTGAACACAGGTAACTAAAAATGTATGTTTATTATGATTAATGATTTCGAGAATACCAACTTCGAATTACAATTTTTCATTTTTATACATTCTGTGTTTACAGTTGACAAAGTGGATAACAACTCGACAGATTTTATATTTTACAGCTTATTTCCTGTTAATTTGTGACTGCTTTGCGCGTGTGCCTGTGTGAGTCTGTGATCGAGTAGGTGTCATTAAATTTGGTGATAAAAATTGACATTAGAGATCTGGTTGTAGTCTTATTGATGAATTAAGTTTTGAGTAGATTTTCACTTTGGTGGCTAATAACTTTATGTTAAATCTGTTGCTAAATTTTGCAGTATTGAAATTCGCTTTATTAGTACAATGTAACTGCCGTGCAATTATTGAGGCTGGTAGGACAACATTTTCGGTGTTACCACTATCCACATTAGCATCAATTGCAAAACAATAGGACAGATCAAAACTAAAATTTGAACATCATCGCGTGTTGCCAAGGTGACAAAACGAACCTCAATGCGAAAGACATCATACAGGGAGTAACATTCGTACACACAATAGAAACAGGAGCGATCACCTTGGCAAACTCAATTCATCAATGCACGGATAACCAAATTTCAAGCATTCATTTGTAACAATTAATAATGACACCTACTTGCAAGATGACACGGACACATAGACACTTGCAGCAAACTTCCAAATCAACCCGAAATAAACAGTAAGTCAGACTAGAGGCCATCCGCCTAATAAAACGAAAACTCAAAACATATATAAATGAATAATAGAAATGCACATAAACCAGTATTGATTGCGCGGGTTGGTGGTAACAATACGTTGAGAACTCGAAGTAAACATGAATCCTATTGCGTTTCACCAGTCGTAGAACGACATTGCAATACGACGGTCAGTCGCACGCACTGACGCGTTTCTACCTTCCATGGTCATCAACAGAGTACGACGGCAAACTGACTAGCATGGATCAAACCGCAATGCATATATATAGAAAGCAAAATTAGATATATGGCCCTCATTTCTAGTAGTCTCGCATATACTGTACTTGACTGTAAATTTCGGCTGCAAAATTTCTATGCCGTAAAGAACATTAATTTTTACATTTCCAGTCTAGTACGATGTATGCGATACTACAAGAGGCGAGGGCCACTTTCCATATATGTGCATTGCGGTTTGATCCTTGCTAGTCAGTTTGCCATCATACTCTGAAAATGATCATGGAAGGTCAAAACGCTTCAGAGCTTGTGACTGGCGGTAGTTTTGCTATGTTGTTCGACGACCAAATAAATACAAAGGGATTGGTTATTGAGTAATATTTTGATGAGTATTTTGACTTTTTTATTAAAAAATCTTTCATAAGCAATTAATTTCTGTGATGTATTAATATTAAATTAGAAAAAAAAACTATCACTAAGAGCAGCACAACAATAATTTAATATGTTTTGCAGCAATGTCTCACGACCTACTTAATTTATATTTCGTGTATACATATTTCAAATCAGTGTAGTGTTTTATTAGATCTAAACAAATATAGTTTTTTAAGTGATATTTTTGCATTTATCATATTTTATATTCCAGCGTTGTTTTTAATAAACATTGAAGATTTAATTTTGCATAAATTAGTAACAAATTTTATCTATTCAGCTACGTTTAAATTTTAAGTGTTTCAAATATTTGTTAATAAAATTTCAATAGAATTTCTCACCTCTCAATTGTTAATATGTTAGGTTTGCCAGCTGGTGCATTATTTGGTTGTGAGACAATTTAGGCAGTAGTTTAATTTACAATCTAGGTTAAATAATATAATGGCCAGATTACCAGGAAGGCCTGCCAACTCATCGCCTGCACTGTCCCTGTCACTCATCGAAACTCCAGTAAGTTCTCCTATCATTATCACATCGTGCGAGGTGTTCCAATCCATCATCATATTGTTAACAAAACAATGTACAAAAATCAGCATCCAGAAAATCTACCAGTCGCCTTCAATCACGTAATAGTCTTTTGTGTACATTTTGTTAATGTACACGTTATTGTGGCCATAATATAGAAATTGCATGAAAACGTGTCAGGATCGTACCAGCTTTAAACATTCATGGTGACTTACAGGTATCTAACCGAAGAACGAAGGTCAGGCCCACAAAAGCACAAAGATGAAGTACGGCCAGTGCGTTGTAATTCTGTTAATCAGCATATCGCGTTGTTAACGGCTATTCTAGAGCAGCTTTCTTGGATATCATATTTGATTGATAACTGTGCTGTAATATTGTTAGCAGCATCCATTTTCACAGATACATTCAGCACTGATGTAAATTTAATGGCCGCGAACAATTAGTTAGTTAAACCATTTGGCTCTACGAATGTCAGATTATTATTAGTTCGACGCTGGAAATTTGGCGCCGCGGACGTGCCATATAAAATATTAGGGCTGATAATTTGTACAGCCAAATGTACCCTGCTAGACCTGATTACGAATTTAATTGTATGTAACTTTATTGGCATTGGCAATCGCTTAGTTTTATCACCAAGGAGCAATGATTCGTTAGAATGCTCTTATCGACGACTAAGTGAAATCATTAACAGTTTCCAAAAGATAGTGAAAATTAAAATATCAGACACCAGCAGTACAAGTAGATTAAATATTTGGCACCATATATCAACTAAAGGCCCACTAGTCTATGATAGAGCTCGATCCGTGGACCGGAAAATGTTACAAGCGTACTAGGAAATTATTGATCAGATGCTGGAGATCGGATATATCCATTCTAGCTCATGCCCATGAGCATCATCGATACATTGGCAAGCTAAGCAATATTCTTTAAATCATGTTTGCGAGCTTGAAGTACACACCAATCCAATTGTATTTAACTAGTCGTCGAACAGCATAACAAAACTACCGTCAGTCGCAACGCACTGACGCGTTTCGATCTTCATTGATCATCATCAGAGTACAACGGCAAACTGACTAGCGAGGATCAAACCACATTGAATATATATGTAAAGCAAAATTAGATATGCGGCTCTCATCTCTATTAGACTTGAATACATTGTACGCGATTGTGAAATGTCGGCTGCACAATTTCTATGCCGTCACGAACATTAGCTGTTTGTAGCTTTTGCCACACGCATGTATAGACAATACAATTAAACAATAATTGATTGTGCGGGTGGTGGTAACAATTCTTTAAATCAAGTTTGCGAGCTTGAAGTAAACACCAATCCCATTGTTTTTAACCAGTCGTCGAACAACATAACAAAACTACCGTCAGTCGCAACGTACTGACACGTTTCGACATTCTATGATCATCATCAGATAAGCAATATGTTGGTGATTGGGGATTCTGTAGTGATTGTCAGGCCCTTAACAGGGATAATATTCCTGTTTGATATCCGCTAAACAATACGAATGATATCATTGCTGAAGTTGTTCAACAAAAAAGGTTTGTAGTGCTTGATTTTAAATCAACATATCAACGGATACCAATAGATGAAGACAACATCGCGAAAAATGTTGCCATTATATCGTTAAGGCTATGCGAGTATCTACGAATGTACTCTGGCATCACAGGTATTTTCGATAATTATGAATTAGGTTCTAAAGTAAAATCAGCACAACCATTAATACGTTAATAATGTTTGGCCGACATCAAGTGGACTGTTGCTAACGTTTATCAGTTCGGTGTTATTGTACACTTGGACAAGTTTGTATTCGTTGTATAGTGTAGAATAGGCAATTCATTCAGTAGACTGCTTTCGTCCTTATTGGTAACTCATCACGTACTGGCCAGAATTTGCCACGGATAGGGCTTAAATCTGGGCATGTCTGCTGCACTGTGCAGCAGGTTGGCTCAGCGGTTAGAGCATCAGATTCCGCATCAGACGTGCCCAGGTTCGAGCCCTGTCCGCGGCAAACTCTGGCCAGTACGTTATGAGTTACCAATCAGGACGAAACCGGTCTACTGAAAGAATTGCCTTTCTAAACTATTAAATCCTTAATTAATACTGACAAATGTATGAAATCAATGGTCAGGTATTTTAATTAAAATCACAATCTTGATTATAGTAATTGTTATCAACGCCCGTGGAACCAATGCACGTTTACTTATATATGCGTGTGGGCACAGAAGCAAGTCCCGTTCCTAGTGTATTCGTTCAGACATGACGTTAAGAATACACTAGATGACAAAGTTGAAATTACAATAGTTCCCCAAATCGACAAGTAATAGAGAACTGCGTTGTTTTCTTCGTATTATTAGATAGTCTTTGTTCTAATGAGGGTGCAATCACAAGCGCGGTTGACGAGACATCTGTAAGGGTTGAAATTGGCAAGGTCCAACTCGCTTTTGCGTTGGGACACAGGCGATCAGTTAATGTTTAAATGTTTTAAATGTCTTTTACACAACACAAATCATTACACGCTGTTTTTTAGAGTGTACTGTTGAAATTGTCTGTTGACTTATCCGGTGTAATCCTAAATTCAGCATTAAAACAAGAAGTCGAAGGTTAAGTGTACCCCATTTAGATATACTCCATAAATTTGAGTGCTGTTAAAGTGAAATATTCGGCGATAGAAAGAGAACGTTTTGCCCTGCACGACTCTTATCACCTCCTTGAACGATACCTTCTGTTTCATCCCTTCAAAATGGAGATTAACAAGGCATTGCTCTTGGATGTTTCGAGATCGGTCTTCAAAATTAACCGCAAAGAATTATTAGGCGGATGATTCGCCTTAGTGAGTTAATTTTTAACATCAGTCATGTAAAAGGAAAAGGGAATATGGTGTCTGGTTTATATCGTGTATTAAAATAATTTTAGTAGTCCGACGGAGTGCCAAATTGTCGCCATGACACGGCATTCAGACGAGACAAAGATACACACAGAGAACTCTAAACTAATTTGTTACGTTCACTCTGGGTGATGCGTATAACATTGAAATAGATTTAGTCGGTAAAATTTGGCTCCCGCCAGACTGTCGCTGGTTAGTATTTGATTAATATCATAATATAGATCATTTGTTAGACAAGATTTTATCAAAACGGATTGAAGCTTATCGGCCATGCCAGCCCTTCAAAGTCTTTTGTCAATTTCAATCATAATGTGACCCTTTTTAGCGGCCTAGCGCTCGTTTTAGACTAATAAATGTTGGCATTATCGCTCTCCCTGATGTGCGTAGCTTCCGATACTGCGTGATGATATTTGATCGACATACAGGATGGTTAGACGTCATCGTCAGTCGCAAAACAAAAATTTGATCACAATCTGTAACTACTTGCAGATCTAATGAGCGGCTTTGAGGTTGGCGACGGAGATCAGCGGCGATATTTACGTAGCGACTACAGCGTATTCGGATATCAATTATAATAATAAGTGATGACGGTCAATAAATAATGCTTTAAACTTTTTAACGACCAGCGAGTATGTCAGGGCATCAAAAGCAAAGTAACGTGAAGAGAATACTGCAGATCACCTTCAAGACACGTGAACAAATCCCGTTTACGAGTTTGATTTAAATATGACTTAGACGACGTCAATTTTGGTGGAATGCCATGTAGAACGAACCACTGTTATGGTCGCCTTTTGTGGGCTCTTATTAGGGACATTTTTAGTTATGCACATCCAGAACTATATTTTAGTGCAGAAGTTAATCTTGTTGACGTTAATCATGCTAAGTTAAAAATAGGCACAATTTTTGTTCTAGAAGACCTTTTTATTTTAATTAAATTATTCACTTACTTACTTACTTACTTTGGTGCGAGTGTTTTTAAATTTGACTTACTGTTAATCTTGGTTAAACTGAGGCTACGAATTTAGCCTGTGTCTATTAAATAAATCTTGTAGAAAATTTTACATTGATTGAAATACTGATCTTTTATAAACGAATTCCTTGCATTTTGTTTTTTTGGACAGCTATACAGATATATATATATATATATATATATATATATATATATATATATATATATATATATATATATATATATATATATATGTATATATGTGCATGTATGTGTGTTTATATTTCAATATAGAGTTATTTAAAATTGGCTTTTATTAGAAGCTGTAGTTATATTTTATTTGATAAATGATCCATTAAATTAAATGTGTATATTGGGTGTAACAAATATTTTGTTGTGTACGAGGCGTAATCGTGATTTTAATTTACTAGTTTATTTTTCTAACAAACAAGTCAACCTATTACAAGGATGCTCAGATTGCATAATTGCAAATCACGTTGGCGATAAATGCGCATTAAATTTTTAAATCGCTGTACGAAAATATTTACGTCAATCGTGCTGGTAGAAAGAATCAAAAACCTATATATTACTCAGTTCTCTTAATATTGTGAAGTACTTTTACTGGGGAGATGTCAATTATTAACGTTAAGTGTTTTTAATTTAACCAAGGAAACTGTCAATCACATTCTGTCTTTTTAATGGTATCGGTGTTTTATTCCGCGTCAAATATTCTGTGTTAACTCACAACAATTATTTGAGGTTAAACGGCTGACTGAAGGGCATTTTCGATTAAATTTTAGTTTACTTATAAACACCATGATATTTGATGCGGTATTAATCCATTAAGTATGCTTATTTTAATATTTCAGATTTCATCTTCTTCTGCATTATAAATAGCATAAGTTTAATTAAACGCAAGATAATTGTTTTTAAGCGAAAGTTATATGTTGAAGATAATCTTTATAAACTTGACAGATTGCAAAATTTATCATTGGTCAAAAATAAACACGACATACAAATCTCTGCCCCGACACAATGGAGAAAATTTTCCCTATCGTCTCAATTCCGAACCTGCTTATTGCAGAAAGATGTACTAGCAACGCACAAAGAAAGTCATTCACGAAGGAATTATAAATAATTTTCAAGAGTTGAATTTGATATATATCTTTTAATGTGAGGTGACTGGCTAGATAATTCTAAATCTGGTGTCGAAACGTGGAAAGGCTTCGAAATAAGTTTTGCTACCAGCCTGAGGAAAAATTAGTGAATAAATTTATTTTGCAAAATAATACGTCTCCACCTTGATATCAGTTGAAATTTTAAGCTTGAGGGTTTGCGAGTCGACAAAAATTGTTAAATTGTTGTTAAAAACTAGAGTCCACCAAATTAAAAGCTACTAAGTCATTGCATTAACAATCGTCAGGTGTTGAAGCCGCTAGCCGAATATTAGAATAAACAAAGCTCAATCGCTATAGCATATAACTTGAGCATTAAATGCGACATACTCTGATTAACTTGAATGTACTGCTGATAGATTCCAGATAGTATTACGTTCAGAATAACTTTGTAACCAAGCGAGGCTACTTGCCGTTATACGACAGGAACTTTGACTGGCAATTTAAATGATGTTAATTACAACTATTCTTATAAAATAGTATTATATATTTTTGAAATGAAAAATTAATACAAATTATCAGATTCATTTAGTTATTTAGTATATGTAACCAATTTTCTGTAGACCACTGTTTCAGGTTGTCTATCTACAGCATAAGAATTAATTATAAAAGCATATGCAGAAATATTGCAATGACTAACCTGGCATTCAATTTGAGTTTAAAATCCTTTTTTTTGAAACCCGAGCATTTATAAAAGTCTTATTATCATTTCGATGTGCAAAAAAGAATGAATGTTTTTGATACAGGAAATATTTCTTCCATATTTTCCCCTCAAGCATTTAATAGTGAAAATATTTATATATTTCCGATAAGCCAAATATATAGCACTTAAAAGTTTGGATGTCTTCAACATGCACGCTTAATTTCCTTTTAAAATTTCTATTTATTTTAGTCATCGTATATATATATATATATTATATATATATATATATATATATATATATATATATATATATATATATATATATATATATATATATAATTATATCATTTATATATGTATACAGAGAAAATTAGCAAGTTACGTTTTTGTATCGAACAAAATTTATATTTTATTTCTCAAGTAAGAATCACACAATGAATACTAATAATACTCACAAAAATTGAACACACTAACTGGGCATATGAATACGTTATTTTTTCTCAATACCACTGCGATTATAAAAGCAAAAGAAAAATTTCATTATAAAATGAAGGAAAATAAATCTAAACTATTCGTCAATGGGAACCATATGATATCTGCGATGGCTCAAAATATAAAAAATGAATTTCTTGCTCAGTACTGAATGAGGGAAATAGATTTCGCAGAATATCGTGCACGCTCTGAAATATACAATTACATGATTTTGTGTTATTTTAATGCGTTTCGATAACAGGAAAATAATCCCGTACTCCTCCACGTAAATAGCGTGATAAAATAAATATTTTATGCATGGAACTTGTAAGATATTTCATCATTAAATCTAGCATAATAATTATAAATGAGCAGAAAACTTTGCTAATGAATAACGAAGCCAGAATTCGCTTATTGAAAGCAATTGTTGACTTAACAAAATTGCAATCAGTAATGAAATTTGTGAACTATTTTATGCATTGAGGCTTAAACATATTATAATGTAGGTTTGTATAACACAGTTAAGGTAATGGAACATTTTTGCAAGATATTTATCTGCTTATTTAAATGAACTCAGCGATCTCGATATAAACGACATTCCTATTATGTACATATATTTTTTAGTATAAATAACAATTCTATCATGTAGAAAAGTCAATTCATCCAGTAGACCGGTTTCGTACTTATTGGAACCTCTTCACGAACTGCCCAGTATTTGCCGAGGACAGTGTTTGAACCTGAGTAACAGATTTCAAAGCAGAGGTGCGTATGGTTGAGCTCTGTCCATAAAAAATTCTGGATAGTACGTGAAAAATTCCCGATAAGAACGAAACCGGCCAACTGGATGAATTTCCTTTTCTACACTATACAATTTTTTGTTTACAATGACAAATGTGTGTAGTGGAACTGATGTTTATATGAGGATCGCAAAACTGATTTGTATAATTGTTAGCAACACCTGACTTTCTCATAAATAAAAGATTTATATAACAATGAAAACTACAATGAGTTTTCTATTTGCTTTGAAATTTTTCTTTACATTAGCCTATTCCGAATTATCTCTTAGTCTCAACATATTTTTGGCATCAACAAAATTTTGTTTGATGCCTGCGAATTGTTTTCCTTAATAACAAATCACTGAAATGTAAATTATGCATTTAAAATTCACTATTTTATTTTGCCCCTATAATTTATGCCAAATCAGAAACATTCTGTACCTGTATATGAATAAAATGCTTATTTTGTCATAAATTTCCTAGTTGAAAATTTATAATATTCGAAAAACTATCTGCATTCCGAACTTACCAATTTTATTATTTCTTGCTTGATTTGTCACGTTTGTTTGATCGTACTTTCCGGCAATAAACGGATGCGTCAGCCTCACAATTTGACAGTTGGCCGGATTTGACGTCATGATGTTTATGTTTCTGCTGTCCATGGCTTGTTGTTGTGTTGAAAGAGTAGGCAGGAATTTTGCCTGAACCAAAGGTGAGTTAAGTATAGTTTTACGTTGTGGTACTGTCATCGTCAGACTTGGAGTTACTGTTTTAGCAGAACATGCAAACGTTATTAAAATGCGATTGTCTAAACAAATAAGTATTACGACAACTAATCAATGCATATGTGTTAATTAAATAAACATTTTTATATATATATATATAATTAATTTAAGATTTTTAGAATCTTTAATAAATATTTTTTAAGCATGTACTAAGTTTAGGCGAGAGGCATTCTTTGGTATATATTTGGATAAGCGTAGATTTAAAAACGAAAGAATGAAGTATTTTATTTACATTTTAATCCTTTCGTTTTAAATAAAAACATTATTTTTTTTTACATTATAGTGAGCCACATATATATATATATATATATATACATATATATATATATATATATATATACTATATATATATATATATATATATATACCAATGATCAATGCCTCATAACGTCAGTAAGGTCTCTGCAGAATATTTCATACAGCTGAAATATCATAAACGCAAACACTATCAAGGACTCCTTCGTGCTAGGAGTTGAACTGAAGGAAAAAAATCATTTTGCAGAATAAAATGGTCTCGCTTGACGTCTCATCCTTATTTACAAATATTCCGCGGTATAATACAACGACGATCTTGTCTGACCTGATTAAAAATGTGTTTTAAGATTTTCCTTTAGACATCTTTGATATCAAAGACTTTATTTTAGCACGTACAAAAACGTGCAATTTACATTTGAAGGGAAATACTACCGTCAGATCAATGATAGCTTTATTGTACTCCTCCTGGCAGCAGCATACAAGTATCATCTTGAAAAACGAACCTAAAATGAATAATTGACCAGTGAGCACTCTACAAAAGGTATGTAGATAATATATTATTGTTCATCCAAGAAGCAGGAGATCCATCCGATATTCAATAGATATTCTAGTCTACTGGCCACGAATCAAAAACCCGAACAACAATTTACTGGCATCTAGGCAAGATCAAGCACCCCCTCGACCAGACTCAACAAACCTTCTATCGGATTTGTAACAAATTGAAGGGGGAAAAGTAACTGCACATACGGAGATAGAAATTTTGAAACAATATGAGCAGTGACACTGCAATCCGCACCTGCACTTTTATCAAGTAGAGAAAACAAAAATACGAAACAAGGCGAAAAGAAAGAATACTTTCGGAAAAATAACATTCATACACGTAACAGCCAACAATGCGAGCAGTTGGTTAATTCTCAATCCATTAATACATTAATGACCAGATCCAATACATCATTTTGCAATACAACGAGAAAGATCGTTACATGCAAATAGGCACACACACATACACAAACACATACACACTAATCAGCCAAAACTAGAAATTTAAGTAAAATAGAGTTTGATTTGTTGCCACCCACATAATCAAATGAAACCCAGGATGTATATAAATGAAAGATTAAAAAGTGAATGTTAGTAGACTCTAAATTAATGGCCATTATCCACATTGTTATGAATGTATTTTTCCTTCCGAATTTGAAATATACTGTGTAATATTCGAAAGCAATGGATATAATAAAGAATATATATATATATATATATATATATATATATATATATATATATATATATATATATATAAGAAATATATATATATGTTTGTATATATATATATATATATATATATATAATTTGTACTGTATCTTTAAATAAAAATTCAAATTAATTAAAGGCAACTCTCCAAACAAACAAGATACACACACATACACTTACACACACACACACACACACATATATATATATATATATATATATAATGTAATTTATTAACATTTTCTATTTCGTCTATTATTCGACATTGCTAATTGATTGAAAAGTTTGTCAAACATTTCTAGAGCAGGGTTGCTGCATGTAGGGAACGAACTCAGATAAAAAATTTGAGGAGATATGTCTTTCATTACCTAGGTTGCAGGCTTCGCATACGTAGACTAAATAAAAGAAATCTAAACAAAATTCCATCGTGTAAAATTTGGTTAATTTTATTATAATTCCCTTATTGAAACGGGGGTTGTAACCGAAAGGATTTAGCAAGCTACGCCTGTTTTTTAGAGACATTTTGACGAGTGTCCCAAAGTAGACAATCTATTCAAATTAAAATAGAAAAATGCATAAAATGGCAATCAATGATGATACAAACGAAATCAAAAATTTTCAATATAAGCTAAGAATTGTATAATAGAATTGGTATTTGTATCATGATCAAAACCTTGATTTAAATATATGTTATCACCAACCGCGCAACCAATAATCGATTAATAATATAAATTTAAAATTTAGTCTAGCTCTGCCATATCAGTTTACTAATATACGATGTCAAAAGTAGCATTGCGTCTATATTATGACGAAAAGTGAGCCACACAAATTAAAGCATTTTTGGGAAGCCATACTAATGAATTGATAATTCTGTCAAAAATATTCACATGTACCTAGAATACAACAAAGATATTCATCAAATTTGTGAGGATTATTACGAAGGCAATCCGCTGCTTAGTTTGAAAGCCAAAGCAAACATATCCGACTCCAACTGGCATAAGTAGCAGCTTTTACGAAATATTGTTAGGTATGGACAAAAACATAGTTTAATAGAAGATTTTATTTTCGTTAGTTTGCAGTGTTTGTGCAGGACAGATCATGTTAAAACACAATCCATGTATGCCTCACTAATTTAAAAAGATATCAGGTCTAAAAGCCGGCTTGACATACGCCGTATAAAGACGAAAAGGGTCTGGAAATTTTGAAAGTTTTGTTAAGCTCCATACTAACGCGAGTATAAATGAAGCAAGTGTATTAAAATTTAACGAAAACACTATAAATGGTATGCAACGAACTTGTTTATATCTCTAAGTGCTGAATACTATTAGACAGGATACATTTCATTAAATATTCTTTATGTAGACTAAATAATTAATATTTAAATAGAAGCTATTCTTCCTGCATAAATTTAATTATATATCATTTGCAGAACTGGCCAGGCGGCTGTTTTAGAACAGTAGATAGAATCTGTGGTTGCATATAAATATAGACTAGCAGGTGGCCAAATGAGCCACATCTGTTCACAATTATCTATAATATAACGAGGAATGACATTCAAAGCACCAGGCTTGTGGCAAGTGAAAAATATTGCGTATCTCCAAAGCAACCGCTCATTGTTTCGATTCCTACGCAAAGAAATTCATGCTCAAACTCAGTTGTAATAAAATAATGGCGACGTTAACGTTTATTTTATATGTAGCATATTCTGTTATGTACGATGTTTGCATTTTGTCAGCACTATTCAAATATATGAACTATACCTGTTCATTTAGGTATCGAAACGAACTTCTGTTCCGTTGCAAACAAAGTTTCTGACTCCGTTTGTCACATTTATAACTTAATTCACTTAGTCTTGTAGATGATTTTCCTACACAGAGTATGATACAAGCGGAACTGTCATGTCCAAAGTACCAAAAGCCTGTAATGAATACGAGGTGAATATGAAAAAGAAACTGTCCTTGTATCTGATAATATTTATTTTATCTTCTGACACATGGGAAGGGTACTGTGAATTTCTTTAGTCTCATATTCCAAATGAATATTTCGAAGAAACAGATGTATTAGTGGTGTTAAAATGTACAGCGCAAAGAACGTTATGGTGGAAAGGACATCATAATCACTTTATTTTGCAATGACGGTTCCCAGAATATTAAGGGCGCAGTTTACGCAAGTCAAAACTACGGGTCAATCGAAGATATCTTACAAGGTAGGCATTTTACAAAATTGTGCAATTAAAAGAAGATGTAGCGGTGTTGCGGGCATAAATCGAGTATATATATTATGTATTGTAGGCACTAAGTCTTTTTGCAAGAATGAGATTTCTTTTTTGTCAGCTTTTATGACGAAAAACAAAGCAAGAATATTGATG